>JAPZDW010000011.1:14928604-14940073 GCA_029814725.1 Acanthurus nigricauda
TTTTATGGCCTCTAAAATTTTATTTCCACATGATTATGAGATTAGCAGGATGTGAAATTGCAAAATCTTTGGACTAGCGGTTGTTAAATGTGTTTATATTCATGCAAAGTGTAATTTGTGCCAAGAAAATATAACATGAGGTGCAGTCCTGTGCAGCTGAACTGAAGCTCTAAACCCTAAAAACTTGTGTTAACTTGAGTGTTAACGTAACACTTCAACACTCTGCCTGTGTTTTTATGCTGTAATTCAACACCCATTGTGTTAATATGAAACATATGACAGTTTGAACTGCAAAAGGGTTGGATGTTTTACGTGGAGAGCTAAAGTTCAACCTCTTCTGATGACCCCCATTTCAGAAAAAATACGTACAGAAGTCAAAAGAGAGAGATTCCTTACTAATGTTTGTCAGTTTAAAAGTCACACTTGGTGTTTATGCATCTCTTGTCTTGCACAATAGGTTACCAACACCAACTTTACGGTCTCCTTAGCACATTTAATTTTGTTTCTTCAGAACAATGACTCAAGTACTATAAGACGTGAAAATGAGTTAGTCAGTTCTATGTAAGAACATAAAAATAATGTCCATTACATCACTTTTGGCCATCCTACAAGTTTACAGAGTATCATTTTTGACTTTCAAAATCGTCTTTTAATTAAAAAACACTTTATGTGTAACTGACAGCACAATTCAAACAAAATAAAAAGTCATTCGTCTCTTTCCGTTGACTTTCAATTGACTGTTTTTCCCAAAATAAGGTACCATTGTGGTCCACCGGAAGACTTTGGCTCTCTATGATCTTATTTCTATCAACACCCATTGTGTTGAAGATATACCCATCATCCTTAGTCATATTACTTATTGATAAGTGTTTTTGAGCATGCAAACATAAACTTATTAGCTATTAAAGCCAGGCGGACTTCGTGAAAATAGTTATCATGGTGAATTAAACCTGCTATACGTTAGCATATAACCACTGTCATTGTTAGTACGTTAGCATGCTAATGTTAGCATTTAGCAGAGCCCAAGTTCCACCTAGCATAGCTGTAGACTTGTTCTTGTCTTGTTCTTGCACTAGAGTAAACTACCCTCTCGTGAAAGCGCTGAGGTTGTGCAGCATGCAGAGAAATCTGAGGAAATGAGGCTGAAGGATTAATATGCTATTCAATTTTCCAGTTATTGTTGGTCATTTTAAGTCTCTGCTTCCTTGCCGGCTCAATTTCTCTGTTTCCCTCTTCTCTTTTTCCCTCTTGGCAAAGGGATCTATGGTGGTTTTTAATAGTCTCTGTGTAATCCCCAGTTTTAGTAGTTCTTTCCTCTTGGTTTCTGTCTTTAGTAGCCTTGAACCTCCTCTCAACCATGACCTCATGCTGGTGGAAAGCTAACCAGTTATACTTCTCAAGTAACTACTGTCTTTTTAGTTTGTTTTCATGTGTGTGTTCCCCGTCTCCACAGGCCTGCGGTCCTCAGTATGGCTACATGTGTGGTCAGCAGCAGTACATCTCAGGAGTTTGTGCAAATGTCAGCTCTTCCTTCCAGATCATCAACTCCGTGGCACCGGCAGTGCAAGGTACCAAAATGAGACACAGCAGATCCTCACAGGGGCCCGACAGCATCTGCACAAATTGCCTGTCAGGGATAAGAGATTATAATCTACTCTTCACAGTAGCACCACCCAAGATCCTGACATCAAACTCCCTCCCCCAGCGAAGAGTGAGATTAGCGCATTCTTTTTAATGTAAACTTGTCTGTGTGTCCCATCCCTCTCCGGCGTTGCCCATCCCAGACCTTCTGCTGTGTTGTATGCCCAAGTTAGGAGACAGTTTACTAGGCCCGCACTCTGCTTCCTGGTAGGGGAAACAGCCTCAGAAGAGCTGGAGAGTAAACAGTCATTTTCTCTTTCTGTTTCTCTTTCTCTGGTTCTTTCAGCTTCAGTTTTGCTGCAATTCCTCTAACAGGAACAAACACATACACTAGACCTATAATACAGTGCTGCAACAATCAATTAAAATGACTTAAAGTATTAAAATAATTGGGACTTTTTTTTTTCCTGGAACTCACAAGTTGACTCAGAATATTTCAGATCTTAGATGAGTTCGAAAAGGATATTTCAGACTATGTTAATAATTTCTATGGAAACACATCTTCTGCATGAGGCAGATTTGATTCTTCACACGTGATATTTTTCTGACGCATATGTTGGGAGCTGCTGTTCTACATTATTAGTTTAATTTGAAGATGCTATTTTTTGTCTGGTGTGGGGATGAGTAAACAGGAAGAGGACTGGACGTGCAATCTAATTTCTTTTATTGAAATGAAATCTGCTATTTTAGTGAGAGCCATCATCCATCTTTGGAAAAGTTAAAATAGGTACATTAAAAATTGTATTTGAAGTAGGAAAAATCCAACCTTACATAACTGTGGAATTAAATTGGCTTTAATGTCTGGCTTTGTTTCAGAGTGTGGGAAGGAGCTGGACATTGTGATAGTTCTGGACGGATCTAACAGTATCTACCCCTGGTCCAGTATCATTGATTTTCTGCGACGTTTCATTGAGAATATTGAGATCGGACCTAAACTCTCACAGGTGAGTCACATGCATGAATGAAATGATTATATAAACAAATAAAATGGATCCCTGTTGGAAATAATTTTTGTTATACATTTTATTCTAAACAATAATGGAAACCAGGTTGTGAAATTAAGTTTGGATGAATAAAAAAACATGGATAAACGGAAGAGTTATATAACGTAAGACTGACATAGAAAAAGGATGAATGAAGGAATATATTTGCTGCCAAGTCAATTTTTTCATATTATTTTATATTATGAACTTAAGTGCCCTCTATGATGGAATTTCCCACATGGTGCCAACAGTAAAAATAACTGTAAGATGTCCTTCATAAAAACAGACAGTCTGAAGTGAAGCCTTTTTATTCTTTTAAGTAAGCCTCTGCCTTACCAAGTTATACCTTGAGTCTATTTCTGTCCTCTTGACTTGGATCGCTCTTCAAATGGGTGGTTAGTTTTTTATTATGGTTACACTGATCTGGCTTGGAGCTTGTGGAGTTTTCCAGAGGGAAACACTGGAAAGTCTTCTCACTGTGAAGCCCAGTTGTTGTAAGTCACATCTTCCATAGCTGCTGAAGTCCTCTGCCTTCTGTATAAAGAACATTGTGTCATATCAGCCCCACCAGACCCGACCACAACCTCAGCAGACTGTCTGGGAGTGGAGGCGAAGAAGAAAAGAACATTGAGGGAGAGAAAGGGAAAATATATTTAATTTAGGATAAAGCTTATTCAGGAATGTGTGTGTATGTATGTGTGGTGTGTGTGTTTTCCAGGTGGGCATAGTGTCCTATTGTGAAACGGTGACTCATCGTGTCAACCTCAGCCAGTTTGACAACACTCCTGCTCTGCTGAGGTTTGTTGAAGGTCTTCCTCAGCAGACCGGATTCAAGACCATGACTTTCTTGGGCATTGACACCGCCAGGTACTAAACATCGACCACTCCTCCTCACTGATGAGCTGCTTAACGCCAGGCCACAAAACATGTCGTTATGACTTGGCGAGACTTAATAGACATTTGAATGGGATATTTTCATTTCTGGTAGGCTGAACAATATATTAAGTTCATAATTAAGCCTTCCTATCTTTCCCTCGGCCACCCAGTCCAGATTATTTGGCCATATGTCATTTAAAACTGATGTTAATTTAAAAAAACATGGTAGTTTTAGGTGAGTTATGTGCCACATATTTTTTTAAATACACTTCCAGACCCTTTTCTTGATGCGAGTTAGATGAAAGGATCAATGCCACTGCTCATTTTACAGCCAATTAGCTTAGCCTAGCTTAGCACACAGATAGAGAGCCAGCTTTGCTCTCTGTTAAAAATACTAAAAAAAACGTCCCTGAACTAACAATCAGATCAGTTTCCTCTTATGAACCACTGTAGAAAAACATCATAGCATCTTTTAAAGAATTTGAGTAATAGTAGTGTTTCTTTTCTCATGTCCGGTTTTGAGAAAACCAGTACAGCAAAGAAAGAGCAAACCCTTTCTTTAACAAGTAAATTATATTACATTTACCTGTAAAGTCATACACATATTGTATTTCTTTTTTTAAGATAGATGACACTATTTTTTTTCCGCCATTGAAGTATGGAGCTAGCCTAAAAGCTGATTAGCTTAGCTAACAATAGCAACAACAGGAGCTGTTAGCAAGGCTAATGGGTGCTGTTTTTGCTAAGAAAAATCACAGCCCAGAATTCCTCATAACACTGCTATTTGTTGTCTTTTCACCTCAGTTTTTGTCCAGATCGAAAAAATAATAACATGTCAATTACTTAGCTTTATAAGTGCTGATAGAAAGAAGCTAGGCTAACAAGCTGTCTGTGGCTAAACTTTATTTACAGATATGAGGGTGTTATCAGTAAGAGTATATTAAAATGTCACACTATTCCTTTAAAGCCTTCAGTATAATAATTTTTGTTGCCGCACTGTCTATTTTTATGAAAAAATGTTAAAATCATTTTTTCTTTTTTTAGCTACAACTGGCAATTTCACCTCATCCTTTGAGATGGAGATGTCCCAGGCCGGGTTCAGTGCACATACTTCCAAAGTAAGTCTAAAGCCAAGTATTTATCTCAGGGGAATACACAAATACCATATTTGCAAAGTAGAAGTCAGTGGGTTATTTTAAAATCGCTGAACCAAAAGGAAACATGAGTGTGTAATATCTTTAGATCACAGTAAGGATTACAAATCCATAAGCGTTACACTTAGTCATGGATTGTTTATTTTGTGTGCTTGCCTGGCGTGCAAGTGTGTGTGTGGGCGTCGATGTTTGCTGGATTAATAAACTTCCTAAGAAAATTTACAGTATTATCTCTGGTGCATCTTCAAGTCTTTGGTGATTCACCTCGGTCAGTTTGAGTTTCCATACATAGACTCTTTCTGTCCTCTCTGCTCGCACGGCCGCAGACTTCAGACTGACTGTGTTTTGTCTGATTGCATGAGACTGTGTGAGACGGACAGTGAGAAAGACATGGAAAGCAAAACACGAGGCGTGGACGGCAAGAGAGACAGTGAAGGAGGTTGAATCGGTTGTTTGTTCACTTATACGTTAAAAAAACAACATGATTGCTTTTGCCCCGCCACACGCCTCTTGAGTTCATTCATTAGGTATTTCCTATGTCTGTTTCAAAACAAACTGGCTCCCCTCTTACGCTTTACTTCCTGTCCTTCCTGACTCACGTTTATCACCTCCTCCATCACTCTGCACTTTGCCTCAGTGGCTGCAGTGGCTCATCCACTTAACAAAACTAGACACAACCAAAATGAGTTGCTCCACGGTTGTCTAAACACGTGAGGCTACTTTTTCAATGGTCAGCAGAGGGAGAGAGCCTCCTGACGCAGTTTATTGTGAGTAATGATACATGTTGTGTCCTGTGTGTAGCCCCTCCCTTTCCTATTTGATAACTCTGTTTCCTGTAGACAAAACAAGATTGATTGTAGACTTGTGTCACAAATATTCCATTTAACAAACTGACTAAATTTCAACAGTATTTACACTTTTTTGGTATCTTTGAATTGTGTTGTAGTGTTTTATTTTATGTACAATTTTGTGTTACTTATACACAGCTGCTAATTAATAGCTCTTTGTCACTACATGCAAGCCAAAAAATATTGTATTTCACACTCCACTTCATTTACTTGACAGCTTTGCTTATGTGAAAGGTTCAGTTTTTAGATGCAAATTTATGTTTAACAGATAAAAAAAGCATTACAAAATATTTAAAGCTCTTCATCTTACACCAAGGCCTATACATGGTACATCAGTGATAACTTTCGAGCAATACATATAAATACTCTTTTAAAGTTTTTTTCTGCATAATGAGTACTTATACTTTTGTCACTGGTCTTCATAGCTGCTCTGTTGTCTCCGTAGGAAGGTGTCTTACTGGGAGCTGTGGGAGCGTATGACTGGAATGGGACAGTGGTGATGCACACTGGTGGAGGGACAGTAGTTCCAGGAAACGACCAGTTCTTTGACCCAAACAAGGAAGCCGGGTATGAAGGACTGGCTGGGTACCTCGGTGAGTCGACTATTAAAAAACCCTAAAAATAACATATTTACTCATTAAGCTTCTTGTTGTGAGTTACTGGGTCTTTGTATCAATTCAGGAAGTCATGATTCGAGATCGAAACAATTCAGGAAGTTGTAATACCCAGCCCGTCTTTAAGGTGTTCTGCTAAAAGTTTTAAAAAGGAAACTTTACACTAAATCCATTTTAATTACACAATTTATTGATTCTTTTGCAGCATTCGGTGCAACAGAGAATTTTTTGATTTTCCACAGATAATCGGATTATTCTGTCCTCTCAAGTTTTATTTGTTGCAGTACCGTGAATGACCACTGGAACAAATTTGCGGCAAAGAAGGGCTATGTTCCTTTATTAAAAGCATCCAAGAAACTCAAACTTATTTATCAGAGTCTTAATATTGTTTTAAATCAAAAGTCGCCTATTTAGTTGTTAAAAGTTAATATTATTTTTAAAACACTGATGATTTTAAGGAATTTTGCAGAGGCATTAAGCTACATAAACCTGTCAGTAAGCTGAGTAAAGCAGAGAGAATAAACACTATGGTGCAGTTTTCACACTCGCAAGAACAGCTCTTTGTGAGCTGAGTACTTTTGTGTTAAACAGTAAGAGAGATAAACAAGATCTCTCAAGAGATTATGTGAAATTTTACAGCTGCAGAATAAATATGGAGTTTCTGTTGCATGGAGGAGTAAAGATTCATCATTTGTCAAACTGTGACAGCGGATGCCTCTGCCTCTCTGTCACATAAATAATATACACAGGCTCTTCTCTCCTCCGTCCTGCTGCCTTATATGGTTCTTAGAGCAACTGCAGCGTCTTCATATCAAGTTATTTAATCAACATGTCATTAGAAGGAGCACTGGTGGGTCCAGACTCGCATACTGTAAACTCAGCTGTTGGCACATGCTCATACCTAAAGGTCTGACCGCATACACAGCCTTTGTGTGCTCGTCTATGTGTGTGTGTGTGTGTGTGCGTCCTGCCAGTTTCCTCCACGCAGTGAGATGTAAACAGCTGGCTGAAAACGCATTTAAAAATATCCCCTAAGGAAAGCCAGGGTGTGTTTTTCTTTCTATTCAACTGCACGACACATTCCTTTAAGAAGATTGTTTGTGTGTAATGCAATATAAATATACCCACGTGTCTCTTCAGGTTACGATGTTCAGTCAGCATCCACCCCTGACGGAGTGCTGTACATCACAGGTGCACCGCGCTACAACCACACGGGCCGGGTTGTTATCTATCGTCTGGATGAAAACAACCAAGTTGTCGTCTCACAGATACTGAAAGGTGAACAGGTGAGTCTGTGCGATTTATGAATCCCCAGGTGGTTATTTTTGCAGAAAAGGTGCTTTTATCAATTTATGTAAAAAGGTGAAAGATAATACTCGAGAGCTCAGTGTCTGCTGATGTCCTTGTAGTGTACTTTAAAAGAAATAAGACCTTTAATCCCTGAAGAAATGTGCTTTTCGGTATTTACAAATTGATCAATATGACGATATCATTTAAAGCTGATTGTCTGAGCTTCATTTGCCCTTATATATTCGAAACTGTGTATCTTACATTTGTCTGAGCCTGTCAGACAAAGAATATACAGAATGTTGCCCTGCAGGAAGTGAAAAATGAACTGAGAGCGTCTCAAACCACAAGTCATAAGCCTAGAAATCCTTCTCATATGCAAGCATACACTGTATGAAAATTTAAGAGCACAGAACTTTCCTCATCTTGTGTTCTATATCAGTAATGTTAGAAGATATATATATATATATATATATATATATATATATAAATAATGCTGTTTCATATAATTTAGCCAGTCACTAACGTATGATTACAGAGTCTGAAAAAATTAAACACAATACTTTAAAACATGCTTCCTTCCTTATAAGGTTTTGTGGTGAACCACCTGCCACCTTCCCGTATCTTGTGCCATATACCGTAAAATCCAGGGCTCTGGCCAGATGGCTACAGCTAATGGCTAATTTGGCTCTCTGGGCCAGCCGGGAGGTTTCCATCTTGAGATAATGAACATTTTCCACCCATCACTTTTGTAATTTGTGCAGTTTAACACACAAAAAACATGTCCACCTCCCCATGAGCTCTCATAAGGTGGTTTGTCTTTTACCATCTCTATTGTGTGTCCATCTCATGTATGACGTTGCTCAGATTAATGATATTTTGTACTGTAACAATTGCAGACACTGACAGATGATTTCTGACTCCTGTGTTTCAGATTGGTTCATACTTTGGCAGCGTCCTGCAGACGGTGGACGTGGATGGTGATTCCTACACCGATGTCCTCTTGGTTGGAGCTCCAATGTACATGGGCACAGAAAGAGACGAGCAGGGACAAGTCTACGTCTACAAACTCAACCAGGTACAGTTGATCTTTAAAAAATTAGGCATTATTTATGTTTTTGTGCATATTTGAAATAATTTGTAAGAGAAGAGAAGATTCATGGCAGTGTTTCCTGTTTTTTCTTTGTTCTTTTAACAGGGTGGCCAGTTTGAGCATGAGTTCACTTTAAAGCCTGTCAATCAATCCTGTTGTACCGCCCACTCAGCCACCTGCACTAATAAAAATGAACCATGCGGTGCCAGATTTGGTACAGCCATTGCAGCCGTATCGGATCTCAACCTTGACGGGTATAATGACGTAGCGATCGGAGCACCTTTTGAGAACGACCACCGAGGGGCCGTCTACATCTACCACGGAGACAAGACGTCTCTGAAAGAAAAATATGTGCAGGTGAGAACAAGCTCAGGGCCACTCAATGGACAGTTACCAACTAAAGAAATGCAGTTGTTTAATTAAATTTAAGGAAAATTCTGGCACATTTTCCCATAAATGTGTCCATTGTGGTTCTGTGAGTTGTGCAAACTTTGAACTCACCATCTCAGGAGACGAAGTTTCTTGCAGAGCAAAGTTTATCAGGGCATGTGACACAAGGCTCCCACAACTTTCCAAGTGCTGATGGGTGAAACACAAAACCACATTTCTGTTATTGCAAAAGCTTTTTGCAATTAGTTTGAAAAGTTGATGGTTGTCTTTACATGTGAAGGAGGTGTTTAAGGAGGTGAAACACATCCTCCATGATGACAGCGTCGATCAGAGCTGCAGATTCAATTGTTGTGACTTAGTTACACAGCTGGCATCACTCTCAGCCCTGAACGCATCTAGATTTTCCAAATCTGACATCAAAAGGTCCCATTTTTGGTAGCAAAGCTTTTCCTCGTCAGTCAGCCGTGGAGAGCAGTGAGCGCAGGAACAGACCGATTTCCTGAGTGTGTTTCAGGACGGTCCTGTTCCCTTTCTGCCCTTCACCATTTCATTCAGCATCTCATCTGTGTAAAGTGGTTCAAACAAATATGGTAGGCCATGAAAGTGAAATGACTCATGATTGTCCTCATAGCAATTGATGGAATAACAGTAGAACCGCATGCATGGATTAATATGCAAGTCGGTTGGATCAGCCCCCAGTGTAGATCCCTGTATAGTTATCCGTAATGACTATTACAGGTGGCTGCTTCCTGTGCATGAGATGAGCATTTGGAATCATGTGAAGATCATGTTTATTTGCATAGCTGTAGGGGGCCCTGCTGCAGTGCACAGTTAGCATGACCCGCGAAGCCACAGTAGCCACATTCATGGAAATTACCACGTGTTGAAATAAAGCCAAATTCCCTTGTTAATATGCTTCAATGGACCGTGCTGTGTCTCCTCAGCGTATTCCTGCAGGTGGGGATGGCGAGAAGGTGAAGTTCTTCGGTCAGTCCATCCACGGCATCATGGATCTGAATGGAGACGGAATCACTGATGTTACCATAGGAGGTCTGGGAGGGGCTTCGCTCTTCTGGTGAGACATGGCCCATCCTCACATGTAAACATTCACTCCCAAAACTGCACATTCCACTTGAATCATTACCAGCAGCAGCGCCTGTATCCTCAAGACAACATCTTCTATGTCCGTTTTGCATTGTTTTACTTGGGTTTAGACAGCTGCGCACGTCCCGCTGGGCTCGCAGGCTTGAGACCAACAACTTCCTAATGATCTCTCTGTTAAAACCCCTTGGCTACATACTGTTGGACTCCAGCCTGCAGTCTTTAACCCACAAACAGCGTGATTTAGCTTCCCAGGCAGACCTTCTCCCACAGCTTCTATTGGCAGAGACTCAGCTAAACTGTGTGAAAACTCCAACTACCAGGTGGCTTAGAGTTTAAACAGGATTTAGCATCAGGCGGCTGTTCTTCCTGGACTGTTGGCTGCTGGGCAATTAAAGCTGAGGCCAACTCTAATACTCAAGATGCTTCCGTTTCTTGTTCCTCTCTTAGAGAAAGTGCATGCATGTGCACAGTTCAGCACTTATGCACTGTTTTTTTTTTAGAAGTTGGCATGTTTGTTTTGTGTCACCAGGTCCAGGGATGTCGCAGAGCTCCGTGCCAACATGACTTTCAACCCTGCTAAAATCAACCTGCAGCAGATTAACTGTGAACACGGTGGACGCAAGTCTGTGTGTGTGAAAACTACGCTGTGCTTTGAATACACCATCAAGTCTGACCAGCAGGACCTGAACACTGCGACAGGTGAGCCATTCAGCATCCCTTGTTGATTCATAGGTCCTTTAAAGTGTTTTTATGTTTATTGCTCTTATGTTTTTTTTCTGTCTTGTCCTGCAGAGATTCGCTACAGTCTGACTCTTGATGCTCTCCGTGCAAAAGCCAGAGCCTCTTTTATTACCTCAGTCGATAAAAGTGATCGAAAGATTACCAAGAACATCGCCGTGACAGACAGAGAGAGAACCTGTGTGGAAGAAACCCTCATGATGTCGGCAAGTGCTATCATCTTTTTGATGTTAACATGGGGTCATATATGGTTTCTCACGTGTAAAGTAATCCACCAAAAACTGCACTTTTGCCCTGCAACTTCAAGACAGAATAGTCAGAATGACTGGACGCTTTCAATTTATTTAATTTAACATTCATTCATGAAAGTTATATTTGTATTAAAGGCTTGTTAGATATGTAAATCGTGTTTTGAGCCAGAGAGGAGATGGGACAAAGCTGTTGGAAGTTTTATGCAGAGCAGGAAGACCTCAGTTTTAACATGAAACAGACCCGTTCTGATCAAAGCATGCCGAGTGCAGCCCCGCGCTGCTCTGAGTGATAAATCATCTGCAGGCCCTCAGAGCGTTGGAGAGGGAATAAGAGAAGGGAAACACAAAATGAGAGAGAGTGAATTAGGTGTTTTAAAGAATATGACAAAGCAACATTACAGATCGAGCAACATGTCCACACGACAGCTTAACAAGCACAACACAGACTGTTAATCACAGCTGAGACCTTTTTGTACCACCTACAGATCGG
>JAPZDW010000011.1:15319996-15330874 GCA_029814725.1 Acanthurus nigricauda
CACACTTGATAATATTGCTGTGCTCTTGGATCCCCAGGTGGAGGAGGATATGGGCCAGGATGATATGGTCCTCTGCTATCAGGATATTCTCCATAATTCCCATAATAGCCACCATACATTTGACCCGGCCCTGGAGGAGGGGGGCCGTAGCCTTGTTGGCTGCCTGCAGAGGACGGTGGTCTGGGCTGCTCTGCAGGAGCTGTCTGAGAAGCACCTGGAGGTACTGGTCCTTGAGGTCCAGGAGGATAACCAGCAGCAGGAGGAGGAGGATTGCCTTCAGTCGACCCCTGTGCAGGAGTTGGATACTGGCCATGGGAGGGTTGTGCTCCGCTCACTGGAACAGCAGGTGCAACATTTTGCCCCTGCGCTGCAGCCTGAGAATCTGAAGTCTTAGTGGGTTCAGTCGGTGGTGGCTGAGAGTTTGCAACTGTTTGGGAGGATGTCGATGGTACCTGTGGGGCAGATGAGGAGGCAGGGGTCTGGACAGGGGCATTTCCTTTCAGCCCTAATCCCTGCTGAGCATCTTTGGTGACCTGTAGGTAAAATCCATTACTAGATTGTGGAGACTCATGCAAAGAGGAAGGATGGCCAGACGGTTGGCTTTGGGCTTGTGATTGGTGCATAGAAAAATCAAGCAGTTCATAATTTGATGGCTGATTTTGATTAGAGACAGTAGAAGTCACAGGAGAATTTTGTGGATTAACCTGGAGAGCAGGGTGGCTGTCTCCACCCAATGATTGGCCCCTTGAAAGAGGAGGGCGGACAGGTTGAGACTGTGGCGGAGCTGCGACGTCTGATGCTGCTGCTTCTGTTTTGTCTCGAGCAAGATTGAGAGGGCCCTGCTGAGAGCCTGAAGAAGTGAAGCTCATTGGTCCAGGTGCAAACAGTGGATTCTGATTAGGAGTTACTGTAGGTGGTTGGGAGGTACTGGCACCCGGCCCCTGTGCAGGTAATCTCACAGGTGGGGTTGATTCCCTAAGGCTACTTTGATTGGCTGCTTGAGCGGGGGAACTGGGAGGAATCACACTATAATTTGACACCGGCGGGGCAATCAAAATAGGCTGGTGAAGCGAGTCGGGCACAATGAGAGACGCATAGCCAAGGTTGCCTTGAGAATCAGCAGGCTCCGCCTCACTCACCTTTGGTGGGTTCTCTAGGTTCTCTGACTGCTGCTGTGAAGTTGGCTGGATTCTGTTGGAGGGCTGCAGGTCTAGCGGGCCATCCTCTGGAGGCTGGATGACATCAGCACTGGGCTCACGTAAAGGGGCAAGAACTGTGGGAGCAGCAGGGGCTAGAAGGATGTTGGCACCCAAGCTAGCAGGATCATTCTGAGCCCACAGAGTCGTGGCGGGGCTCTCACAGGGCCGACTGGCCCCAAAAGCACGTGATGAGGGTCGAGAGTGAGAATGAATCACTGGGTGCGTTAGATGAGGTACACCACCTCCAGCACTAGCTGGTGGGTGGTGCCCTGAGCTATAAATATTTTCCATATTATCTGGTGGCTGCTCCAGGTTGCCAGGTGTAGAATCTGCACCCCCTTCTGCTACCATTTTAGCTCTATCAACTTCAGGAGGACGCACCCCAACCCCATGTGAGCGCACAGGTTCAAAAGAGCTGTTAGCGCTGGCTTGAAAGACACCAGTAGGTTTGGGAGGGCTAGGAGTGGGAGGCCACATCTGCTCCAAAGAGCTTTGCTGTGCACCCATATCTCCAGCTGGAGAAGTGTCAATCTGTTCAAAGTAGCCTCCAGCAGCAGACAGGTTAGCTTCATCAGCAAGACGAGGGCTTTCCTGCTGAATAAAGGTACCTACTACTCCCTGATGTCGACGAGTGCTTGTTCCACTTCCATGGCTCATATTACTGTAGTTGGACGACACACTGGCAGATCTCATTGGTCTTGGAATAGAATCTGGAGTCTCAAGGTTTGGACCAGTTTCAAACTGGTCTACTCCATGGGCTGCAGCGGCAGCAGGGCTGCCATGGGTTTCACTGGGTAATACTTCCTGGTTCGGGACACACTCCAAGTTTTCCACATGATCATATTGTGAATCAGGGGGCTTCTGGGTAATTCCCTGTGATGAGTGGTTACCATCATTCATGTATGGTAGGTGTGAATGATCTTGCAAAGAAGGTCCTTGGTAATCTAAAGGAACATCTGCATGGCCACTGTGAGCATCTGCATGGTTGCCGTGATGCTGAAAGTATCCAGGACTGCCATTCACTGCCTTATTTTTCTCTCCAGCCAGTGTTTCTTCATTTTCAACATCATTGTCTTTGAAGAACATTGAGAGTGTACCAGACTCTTGAGCGAATGGGACTGGAGCAGGAGCAGGAGCAGGAGCAGAAGCAGAACTAGGCCCAGGCCCAGTGTTAGGCGCATGTTGAGATCCAGCAGAATCAGGTCTGGGATAAGGATGACCGGGACCAGCCCCCATTTGGTGGTACCCTGAGTCTGGTGGAGGCTGGTTCCACCATGAGTCCTGGGGGACAGAGCTCTGACTGAAGTAGGTCTGAGTTTGGAATTGGGAATTATGTGGGGGTGCATTTGGGTCAGGCCATTGAGAACTAGGGGACCTTACAGGGTTCTGGGGAGGAACAGGAGCCCGGAACTGAGAATGTCCAGCTTGTGTTGGAGGGGTGGGGGTGTTGTGGTGGGGTGATGGGGTGTGCGAGGGGTACATCTGGGTCTGTGGAGGAACATTAAAAGGCTGTTGTGGAGGGTCACTTGTGGGCTGAAAATAGTTTTGAACCGATGGAGGGCGACTTCCATGATCAGGGGCCCATTGGGAGGAGGAGCTGGTGGGAGGCACAGGCTGGAAGGGCACAGGCTGAAATGGCATAGGCTGAGGAGGCTGTCCTTGAAATTCCTGGTTAAAAGGTGTCTGACTCTGTGCTGGGGCTGCAGCCACAGATGGTGTCTGTTCTCTTGAATTTAAATAACCCTGTTCGCTATGTGAGGATGATGCGTATCCTGCTGGACTGGGAGCTTGGAAAACACTAGGGGGCTCTGTACTGTGAGGGTTGAACAGGGTTACCCCTGGCAGAGACGATGGTGCAGGGCCGGGGGGAACAGCTGGGACATCCTCCAGTGTCTGTGGTTGTGGAGGCAGCCCTGAGCCAGCTTGTGAGTACATGGTGTTGGGTGGAGCTTGCATGGGTGGAAAGTTGCTGTTGGGTATTGTCGGGAGACCACCTGCAGCTGTAGGCGGAGGGGCTCTGACAAAAGCAAAAGGGTCTGTCATGGGCTGAGCAGCAGGTGGCATTGTGGCAGTAGCTGCTGCTGTATGCTTGTGAGGCCTGGTCCTGCGGAACATATTTGGCCCAGAGGGAGGAGGGCCAGTGGCTCCTGGAGGTCCAGTCCGAGGAGGGGGCTGCATGGCTGCAGAACCTACAGGTTTGAGGACCAGGTCACTCTAGTGGATGTCACTGAAGAGACAGAAGTCAGGCGAAGCTGGGTAAAGAAGAGGAAAGTGGGAGTGGTTAGCAGAAAGCTACATATGCCGCAGATGGAGTTTACCACACCTTTATTTGTATAATATTTTATGCTCTTATTTAAACAAAGGGTACAACGTGGCAATGTCTACCTGAGCTCTAAGATGCTACAAAAAATAAATACATATAGTATTATACTTGGTAAAACACAATTGAGCGACTGTATTGAATATCAGCCTAGAATACACCATTCAATCTTGTGCAAGGGGCTTCACTTTAAAGCTAAGTGTATTTCTTACTCAAACAATAAAAAGACAGTTTATTATATAAACTAATTTAAACATTTTAAAATTTTATTGTAAAGTTAAAAAAAAAATATCGTGATACTAAGTCCATCTGTTACTTTCATCACAGTTGAGCTCAATACATTTTGCAATTTGGAAAATCAGAAATGCTTTTAAAGCTTAAATATGGACGTTTAAATAATGATAGCTTGTTTCTAGAAGACTAACAGCTTTTGCCAAAGATAATTTTGACTCTTAAGAAATTATTCACAAGATAACATGAAACCAAAACTAATACGTTCAAATAAGGGAAATACTGATCTTGAGATTCAACCTTCTGAACAGAAACCTGAATAACGCATTTAACTGTGACATTTAGTATCAAAGAGGTCCTGCTTCTTGTTTTAGCTGGCGATAAATCTAGTTAGATAGGTCACATTTACAAAATATAGGATGTAAAATTGCTGACCATGCACCCATGAAACTGTTTCACGTATCAGATACACAGACTGCGCATCTGTCAGTGGGAAGTCCGGAGAAATGATCACGGAGAGACACTGAGCATTTAAAGAGTTTGAAAGGTAGATCAATAACACAAAGAGCTTGTGGGCAGGTTGCCTTCGCCGGATGATTACCGTAATACAAACGTGATCCCGGATCTTTCAAGCACCCCGGCTCATGAATTCACCAGGAACCGTTGCAACACCGTAAGCTAACGTTAGCGCCGATGAGCTACCTAACCGATGGTCAAACTGAAACAAAACTCACAAAGTTAGTCTGTTAACATTTACTCTTTCGACTTCTGGTCATTTACCCAAACTTGTTGAACTCTAATCTGAACCTGACTCCTTTTAGTCTGACGCGACAGCGGGTTAACGTTACACCTTAAGCTGCGAGGAAATGTCCAGAGTGCTTGGCTCAACAGCTAACGGTAACGCTACATTGCTATAGTTCCATGTAATAAACGCCATACCAAGCAAAACATTTACATCCACTGTCGCCTGATTATGCTTGAAGAAATACCTTCTGAAGACTATCGGAATTATTTGTCCCCTTTGTGCATACTGCACACTGAGGGGGACACACAACAAGCAGTTACAGGTCGCTGGCCGCTCGTCGAGCATAATTTAACAGGTTCACTGCCTGGTCAGTTAGCATTAGCATTGGAGCTTAGTTAGCAGTACTGGCTAACTAGCCTATCCTAACTTCAGGGGTAACAGTTCCGTGCCTGTTGTAGATACCAGATTAAAACGTATAGAGTGAAACATTGTTAAATATGTTAGATATTTACTCTTACCCGATTCCGGAAATGTGTAAAAATATAAATAAATTCTTACAAATGATCAGGACAGTGAGTCTGACACACCGCCACCATCTTCAATGAACACATCCTACTAGGCTACGTGTACATGCAGCGTCACGGGCCAAACAGCAACGCGTCATCACGGGGCGGGGCTTATGAAAGGTCATTTCTGTGTATTTACCTGGATCTACTTATGGAATTGTTGTGGTACCGTTTTATGTAGTGTCATTCTAGGACATTTACTACCATACTCTACAAAGAAGCTGGTTAAGTCTCAGTCTGGTAAAACTGAAGTCCAAAGGGAAAACATTAACCAATGACCACCTGAGTAAAGTAGGATTGAAATTTGTATTTATAATTTAAAGATTTTTCTTAGGGAACCTGTTAAAATTTGCAATTAGAGTAATTCAAATGTAGGAGCCAGCCACATTTTTCAGGGTGCAAGCAATGTTGAGACGGAATTAATCCACTGGTGGGCGCTATGGTGTCATCATACTATCCACTATCACTGCAGTAAGGCATGTTAGCCACACTAAAAAGATTTACTAGTAAAGTATTTTGAGAATGAATGTAGTTTAGAGGTGCATCATCAGGTCCACTTTGCAAAAAAAGGTCTTTTTATTTTAATTTTCAAAGAATGGGGATTTGGATCAGATTTGGGATTTTGAATCTGTGAGTGATTTTTCCTTTTTCAAATATTATGACTCTGGAGTTTACTTCTGATATCTTATACATCTTGCATTATACTGATATACTGAAGTATTTCATTACATTACATTACATTACATTACTGCATTGTAATTGAACATTTTTATAAGCATGCATATATATACAAAATTATGCTTTAATACTCCTACAATAAATACAATATGTTTTACTTTAATTATTGTGATGCTTTATCTAACGTTCCATTTAGCACTTCATACCTCGTGATGGGCATTTTACATGAGACATTTATAAGTCTTCATTTTATCATTCATGAAAGCCATCACTTGTTTCAAAGCAAGTGGAAAAATCCACTTTGAAAAAGTTGTGGTCAAACAAAACAAACCAGAGAAACACAGAAGTGAAGTGCAGAGTTCAAACACCCACAATACACACAGATCTTCATCTTGTTCACACACCTCCTTTTCCTTTTTGCTCAGACTTGTCAACCGAAACCTACCCTCCCACTAGACTGTATCTGGAGACTACAGGGCCGAGGGGCAGGTTGGAACAAACCTTGACGTTTACACCTAAAACCCTCGTTCTCATCCTCGTGGTGCAACATGAGTGTGTTGAGTAATCCTTGGCTCTGACGGTAAAGCCTCATAGCTGCTGATAATGTTTATACAGAATGTGGTAAATTGTCTCCCACTTTATGTAATCTTTTCAAGGAATAATTGATTGTTTTACATATTTTAGATATTGCTGCCCAAAGTGGATTTAACATAATCTTCAAATTGAATTAACTGACAATAGTTAGAAATAGGCATCACTTGTAACAATAACACAAGTGTGATGACACAAGTGATTATGATTAAGTTTTTATATCTAACAATGTCACAAATTATAATCATTTGAACTTATAATGTGAAATTACAGCACAATCTCGTGAGGTTGTAAGTTTTTCCAGCTAAGTGTACAATATTTGTTATTTTTTGACAATTACTCAGTATTTCTGTGATGTTACTTTAGAAGTCACTTGTTAATTTTAACCGTTCTGCACTGCCAAACAATATATAAATTAAACTTAATCAATGTGACATTATTTTGTACAACAAAAAAGTGCCTTGCATAGAAATGGTTAACACAAGTATTCTGGTTATACTTTACCTGAACCCCCCTTTCCAGTTGCACTGTTTAGCAAATGCTCATAACATACATGTAAAGTAGTTCTGAGCAGATTAAAGGTACTGTAAAGTTATCAAGACTGTAATAGTACTGGTTGATATGAATTATTTATTCAGTGGGTATCCATAAATGGAGGCCGGTGTGAATGACAATGTAACACAATAAAATAACTGCTCAGAATTGTTAACAAACAATTAATAAACAATGAAAATGTCCTACTATCTGCTCACAACTGCATTATACCAGGATATAAACCTTTAACAAACAGTGTTTATAACATGTGAAGGGGGTTAAAGTGTAAAGTGTAACCTCAGAACTCAGGATGTGGTGCTGTGCCTGAAGTTACCCTTTAGATTGCAGATTTAGTCACAGTTCGTACACACACACACACACTTGCTCCCCCACCCACCACAGTCAGCAACATCTGCACCCCCCACCTGTTGATACGCACCACAATCAAACACTACTCTGCTCTCAGTTCATGTTTCATCTTCCCCTGAATCAGTTTGCAAAGGAGTATTTTGACCCACTTTAGTAGCAGCGATAAAACATTAAAGACGAGAAGATTTGAAAATTAGGTTTAGTTGTTAATAAGATACATGTTTGTATGAGTGGCTGGTAAATTAACAAAAACATAAAATCTAAAGCTGTGGGAATAACCAATTTTAAACTAATTAATAATTCTTAAGGGACCCACATTAATTCTCATGTTTCAGTGAAAAGCAGCAGTCGTGCATCTTGTTGAAGTGGCGCTGATCTCATCACTTCAACATGACTAATTAGTGATACTTGCGGCCTCCATCACTTCCTGTGGGTTCACTCTGCCGCTGACAGCGTTTGTCCTCAGAGACTACCTCTACCCTGTTATTAAGTGTGTTTACAGGGAAGCCAGGAGAGTGGTTAATGTTTGGTTAACCACAGTCTAAACTCCCGATAAGCCCCCTGAATTTCAACCTGAATCCTGCGGTTTGTCAATGACACAGGGTCTCTGAACAATAGCCCCCAGAGTGAGTTCATCCACCCAGAGGCAGGTTTGTTTGAAATCAGCGGTCGAGTTTGGCAGGTGTGTGATGACTGCGATAGGAGCTCAGCAGAGGAATCTTTGTTTTTGTATAATCAGAGAAGGAAATAACAAATATTTAGGTCTGTGCCATGCTCTTTGTCTTTCTCTATCTCTCTGTCACACACACACACACACATGCACACACACAGTTGACACACACACACAATGGAGTGATAGGAAAGGTCGTATGGGCAGGTGTGGACCTGGTCTCACACTCCAGGATGCAAAGATTAGGATGATGGTGGAACATCTCTTATCAGGGAATCTCTCACATCCCTTCATAATAAACCAGTGTTCAAGTCGCTGGCATGTAAAAACCCACCTCCATCATGGTTCAACATGACTGTTTGCATGGATGCAGTTTGTCAGAAAGAAACTGAACTACTGAAACTATCAGAGTTACGGGCCCAAAATGTCTTGTACATGATGCTTGGTTTGATTTAACACATTGTGCATTTTCACTTTGGTATTTTTAATGGGCAAAAAAATATTCAGCTGAATGCAATAAAACTATTACAACAAAAAGTCCTGAATTTAAAACTATTCAAAACCTAATCATAATAACATGAGTACTTTAAATTAAATGGAATTAAAGTTCTTCAAAGTATCAAAAGTGAAGGTTCTGCTTTTGTTGAATGAGCCCAGTCATTTTTATATTATGACAGTTATCATGATGGCTTAGCATGTCAGCAGTACCATAACGCTCTAGCTGGTAAAGTTAAAGCTAGCTGTCGCTGCTTCATACAATGGTTAGTTCAATCTATAATGGCATATTGTATTTAATATATATATCAAATGTATGAAACATCCTAGACTGTATTAGAGTGTAATTCTTAACAGGTTGAGCAGATTGGAAAGTGCAACATTCCCTCTGAATTATGGTGAATTAGATGGATAAAATAACATAAAATTAAAATATTTAAGTAAAAAGAGTATACAATTCTCAGTCACATTCCACTATTGTCAAAAAGGGTTCATTTTTTTTTAGAAAAATCTTGCGCTTCTCAACCAATAGCTCATGATGCATAATTCAGATTTTTACTATTTCTCAATAATAAGTAGCACTGATACACTTTTAGTGGATGAAACATCTGTGTTTCAGGAATACAGACATTTTTCCTTATTTGCATTTTAATTACAGTAGCAAGAAAAGCACAGCTGTTACTAATCACATTTAATCAATGTAGTTAATATTGAGGTAATTTAAAACACCTGTGTTTTTTGCTGGAAAAAAAGGGCTTTTTAATACAAATTATGTTTTATTGTGAGTTAGAAATGGACAGAGAACAGAAAAGGCCCTGGGAGTTTTGAAAACACTACCAGATGGGGGCGTTGTCGCTCAGGTGATCCATCATAAATCAATGGTGGATTCAGCTTACTTGCCAATTAACACAAATAAAAAACACTGAAAAAAAAAGGCCACAAATTAGAAGACTGATTGAAGAGATGGAATTTTTCAAAGAAACTATGATCCAAGATTAGTTCTTTCAACTCATTGAGTCCTTTTTTTTTGTTTTGATAATTTGATGTTTGTGAGTGTGTGAATTATTGACTGCTAATGTTGGTGAAAAGCAGTAGTAAGAGCAAATTGACACGACATATTGAAGACACTTATTGAATTAGAATAACGGTCCTGTATCATATTTAACCACTAATGAGGAGTGGATACAATTACTTCATTACAAGATTAGGGATAATTTTGTTTTCATGTTGATTAGCGAGAGTTATAGGAGGAAAGTGGTGTTTTTACAAGTGGAAGATGGATTGTTTTACAAGCAGCAGCAAAGGCAGGCTGAGGGTGGGAGGGACAGGCGGAGACGTCACATCTGTTCCTGCCAGTCCCCGGCAGCCCTGAGAGCATGGGAACCCACATTTGCTCCGATGGTTGCAAAAGGCTTCACAGGCTTCATTTCATTTATCAATTTAATAGGTAAAAGAGGCCATATGTGGGTCTGAATGGATTGTTTTTGGGGGCGTAAAGGATGGAAACTAATACAGGATTCAAATCCTGTTCCACCCGTCGTTCAGTTGTGAGACAAAATAAACTCTACATGCTTAGTCTTTGGGTACAGCAGGGAAAATAAAAGCATCTGTCATCAGTATTTCATGCATGCAGTGCGCTCTGTCTATGTAAATACGGCCAATAAAAGTATCTCCTGTCTGCGGCTTGTGGCCTGCACAGTGCTCAGTTTGCCAAAAAGGGTTTTGAGTTTCCTTTGCCGTCTTGTCCTGCATTGGCCCTCAAGAATGGTGGCCACCACACTTTAATAAGCCATTTCACAGGGGTCAATTCTCCTTTCTCCACGGCGTCAGCTGGGTCGCCCCATACACCCTCTTCACCCCTTCCTCACCCAGGCCCCCCCCCACTGGCATGTGTTCGGCCCAACGTTGTTTACTGGACTGAGCATTTAGAGGGGTTAGCATTTCACCATGGCAGCTGTTGGCACCATGTGCCTCCCCCTCGGGCGGCTGGCCGACGGCACGCAGGCCACTGCTTCACACACCCTGCAGCATCCCCCTGAGGACCCTGCCCTCCCTCGCCCTCTTAGCTTGGCCTAAGTTAAAACCAGTAGCCTTGATCGGATATCAGACACCATTTAAGTGTGAAGACAGAGTTGTGGCTTTAATCAGCGGCTTCCGGAATCGACTCCGACTCAAAGTCAACATGCTTTGAGCTTGAAAAGTTTAACTTCAGTGCCAATAAAGAGCATCCACATTGTGTCGGTGGACGTGTCTTTACATTTGACATGTACAGACTTCATTCAGTCCAGCTTTAAAGCTTATATCATCATCTGTCATTGGTAGGATTATGGACTTCTGTCACTTCATTTTCATGTCACCTCTTTCGCTGATTGGCCTGACAACTGTAACGACCACCAGGAAAAAACCCAATGCGAAGCTTCAGCTTGAGGCTTCTTGTGTTTTTAGACATGCTAACATGACAGTTTCATACTGCTGGTAAG
>JAPZDW010000011.1:15946141-15956802 GCA_029814725.1 Acanthurus nigricauda
TTTTCATTCATTCACTCTAGATGTTCTGCACATTTTCAAAGATGCCCAGTCCAGGTAACTGGCAAACACCATTTGATTTTTTACATAACTGAACTGTCAACCTTTTCTCCATCAGTTCACACTGTTTTAATGACCTCAGGAGCAGTAGTATATAGCTGGAAGCTCTGCTGTGTTATTAACTGAATCAAAATGTCTGTTGTATTTATTCTCTTTCTTTCTTTCTTTTTTCACGCTCTCCTCCTCTTGCTGCAGGGAACTTGTCAGTCTTGTGGAGCAGGAGGTCCAAACCTGTGGGCCTGTCTGCAGGTAATTTCAAGGCTTAACTGCTGTATTAGATGTTTTCAGTTTTTTATGTTTTCAAGGCTAATACGTGTTTTAGCTTGTGCACCTCGTTGTAGATATATTAAGCACTGCAAACAAAACTACTGATGCACCAATAATTGACCATAAGAGATAAACTCTTAATAATTAATGATGATGTGAGGCATCAATGAAGTTATACATGCATTAGCTCTCAAACTCACGCAGGCAAGCAAATACACATCATTTGCAATTAGAATCAAGATTTTACATTATGATTCAGATTTGATATGCTAGAATGAAATTTATTTACAGATTAATTCAATTCAGATAGACAGGTAGAGCTTGTGATGTGATATCTTTGCAAGCAAGAAGAGAAGATTCAGAGGCTGTAACTTCCTGCCTGATACAGTGTTTCTGCTCTGTAGAATGACTGTCCATATGTTGGTTGCGGAGAGTCCTACTCCGATCACAGCACCCTGCATGCACAGGTAAAACCCCCTCATGCTAAACATACCTGCCAGCTTTTCCTCTCATTCTCACCTTCTTCCCATCATTTTTCCTCTTCAAAACAGTCCCTTAAATAATTGCGAGTGTGTTTCCTTCAGGCCAAGAAACACAACCTGACTGTTAACTTGACGACGTTCAGGATCTGGTGTTATGTGTGTGAGAGGGATGTGTTTTTGGAGCACAGACCTGCGCTGGTGCCTGTACCCGCCGCTCCTCACCACTGTAAAGCCACAGAGCAGGTGCGGCTTCGTTCCAACAAGGTCACACTTCCTCCTCTTTGGTCTCTTTTTTTTTTTGTTACTCCTGCCTGATGGATTTAAGTGGGAAAACTACAAGTGCTAGTATGCTATTTCAAGTCATTACTTGCCTTCGTATTTATAGTATCTGTTAATTAATTTCCCAGGAAGCAGCCCCTCAGCCAGTAGGCCACCCACTGAAAGCCGTACCAATTGCTGTGGCAGAAGAAGAAGGTTCAGAGTCGGAGGAGGATGAGCTTAAACCCAGAGGTCAGTAAAAAACACTGAATAATCAGACCCCAGTTTTTTCTTTGATATTTAAAATCTTTTTGGGATCTTTCCAAGCGCATAATATTAGGTCACAGCTGTCATATTCAAAGGATATAATTGCTTTGCATCCTATGAATAGTTACTTAGCCTGTTTCCTTTAATCCAGATCAGCATTGATAATTCATTTGTGCACTTTTGGCATTCTCTGAGAGTATAAAATACTGTACTCTCGTTTCTTCTCTTATTTAAAGGCTTGACAGGAATGAAAAATATTGGAAACTCCTGCTACATGAATGCAGCTCTTCAAGCCCTGTCCAACTGGTGAGGCCACATCCTTTCATTATGTTCACTCCATCACATGAGTGCCTCCTTTTTATGTTTATTAATTCATTTTCTTGTAGTAAAACAGCTGGTTTGATGGGATTTTTTTCCTCTCTCCTTCCTCTCCAGCCCTCCTCTCACTCAGTTCTTCCTGGACTGCAGTGGATTGGTCCGGACCGATAAGAAGCCGGCTCTCTGTAAGAGCTACCAGAAACTCATTTCAGAACTCTGGCATAAAAAACGGTAATAAATGCATTAAAGTTACATGAAACTGCTTGTGAAAGAAGCGACAAAAATCGGCTAGAATTTTTATACAAAATGTACATAATTAAACATTTCCAGTATATTTAACTAACTCTCACGGTGGCTTCCCTCCCAGGCCGAGCTATGTCGTCCCTACCAGTCTGTCTCATGGCATCAAACTAGTAAACCCCATGTTTCGGGGTTACGCTCAGCAGGTAGGGGCAAGCACCCAGCAGGTAACTACACCTGGCGTCACTCAACAGCCTGACACTGTCTTGTGAACCCACACATTCCATAAAAAAAGCTATGTATTTTTGTTATTAACAGCTACATTTGCTATGATTAACCAAAGGTTTGACTCGAGTGGTTTACTTGTTTTAAAGGATTTTTTCGTATTTTTGGAAGTACGTTTGTATGACGTACTTTTCCATAGTCAGAGTATTATCTACAGTGGATGGTGGCGGACAGACCTCTGCTTTGGAGAGGCAACAAGAGAACCAGAGCAGGAGGCTAAGTATAGAACCTGCTTAGGATGGGGACAACAACAAAGCAAATTTTAGCCGCCTAAGAAAATGCAAACCTAAACAGAAACAATGTCAGTTTAAATGCTGCTATATACAGAGTATTTTTACCGCTTTAACTTGCTGTCACAGAGCCTTTTGCAGAATGGGGAAGTTGCTATTCTTCCGCTGCCTTGATCTGTTCATTTTTTGTGTTGTTGTATGAATTCTGTGTTTTAAATTGTTAGTTGATCTACACAGAAGATACACAGAAAAGCTGGTTGAGGCAGTGGCAGACCAGCAACTCGGATGTTCTGCGATGTAAAATAACTGCTTTTGTCAAAGGAGTCTGGTAGCTTTGGAGAGCGATGTAATAGCTTTTTACCTTGGAAAAGGCATTTGGCAGCACGGTAAAGCTGTGAAAGTGTAGCATGCACTTAAACTGGTATTGATTTTTTTAGGTGTCGCTGCTGTTTCCACCAATAACTGTATGTAGGTAATACACTATCTATGGATGGGTACTTCACATATCCCCGTTTCCCACTTCACAAAGAACCGGACAAGTCATAGATGTGTTATTATGTGTGTAAACGGAAAACTGCATGCAGAAACTTTACAAACTCATCTTTGGTTTCGTCTGATGCCAAGGATGTGAGAAACACTGGATCACCCTTTAAAATATACTGACAAATAAAAAGCTCAAATCAAAGCTTTGGGTTTGTCTGAATCTGATTCTTTGAAAGACATTGAATTATCTGTGTAATCCAGCTTAAATATGCGACTGCTGTGAGAAAGTGTTCAGACTAAGTGTTAAGACTGTTTAGAGTAGTGGATGTGATTATATCAGGTATTTAACAATAAGCAAAATGCTTGCAAACAGGACGTACGCCATCACTATGACTGAATGTGATGCCCTTTACTTGCTGCAGGACACTCAGGAGTTCCTGCGCTGCCTGATGGACCAGTTACATGAGGAGCTGAAGGAGCCTCTGACCGAGTGCAGCATGAGCGGGGAGGGCAGTGACGGCGAGGAGATAAGAGACGGAGACCGCTCCCCGTCTGAGGACGAATTTCTATCCTGCGACTCCGGCTCCAGCAGTGACCGAGGGGAGGGAGGGGGAGCAGGTGACGGCGAGCTGCTCCTGCAGGATGAGTGTGACGGTGGCGTCAGGTCACCGGCAGGAGGGATGGTGGGTGTCAGTACCAACGGGGTGATCTCTGAGAAGGAGAGGCTGAAGGAAAGGAGGGTGTCTGGCTCACCCCTTCGTGGAGGCTCCCAAGAGATGGATGAGGATGCTGATGTGGACACAGCAGCTGAGGAGGGGGCTCCAGAGAGGAGAGAGGAAGAGGAGGTAACGCCGGCCGCAAACACTGAGGTTCCAAGCAAAGAGAACAACCAACTGTCTGACACGGGGCAAGTGCAAACCCAGAGCAGCAGCCCCTCAGGTACAAGACCAGCAGGAGCGTCAAAGTGGATTTCTCTGAACGTGCGGATCATTTGTCTCTAAAGTTTACATTTCTTTGCATCCATCATGCTGTTTTCCAGAGCCAGACAATGAAGCGTCGATGACCCAGCCTCAGTCCACCCCCTGCAGTCCTGTTCGAACCCTTCAGGAGCTGCATCCCAAACTGTCCTCCAGTCCGCCGCGCTCCAGCCCCCTCCGCTCCGCAGGACCCGCCTACTCCTTCAAAAAAGGTAGGAAAACGTCTGGAGATCAGTAGATGAGATGTTTCTCTGCTCCTTCAAGACGTTTTATGATTTCTTCTGAGGTCTGGGGAATTAAGTTTTTTAAACATCTGCCTTGGACTTGTACATTTGCACCATTACGTTATCTATGAGTCTTCAGGGTCACATTGGCAATCATGAGAGACTTGATAGTGACGCCATTTAAAAAGTCAGGGCACCAAATGTGAGGCGCCTTCTGAAGTGGATGAATTCAGCAAAGGTTTCCTAAGTTTAACACATACAGTCCAACTTTATTTCACTTTTCATAGTCTTTTAGCTTAATGAGGAATTTATTTATTTTTTAAACTAACCTTTCCCATCTTTTCAGAATCGTCAGCAATATACCTCCACTCAATGGCCCCCTTTGGGACCACATCGTGCAGGATTGATGATTTGCTTGCATGCATTTCCTCATATTAGCTTTTGCCTCAATTTCTTTTACATATATATTTGAGCCCAGAGTGCAGAAACTTGTAGGAGAAATCTTTATTCTCTTATTTAAAGCCTGTAGTGTTGAGATACAGATCCAGTAGTGAGGTTGTTTTTTGCTTGGGGCTTCATCCTGTTATCAAAAGCTCACTTCTGTTGTATTTGTCTCCTCAGTGTCTTCACTATGTGTTTTGTTGTGTTTTGCTTCCAGTTTAAGTCTCAGGATTTCATACACTGTCCATTTAAGTTTCTGTGTTTCCAGATGTCAAAATATTAGGCAATGTTTGATAGATGAAGGTGCTTTAAAAGTCCACGTTGGCAACATTGACTTTGTCCTCTGACATGCTGTCATGCATCTTTCCAGCTCAGCTGATGCTCAGCGCCAGAAAGAAGAAACAGTCTCACTATCGCAGCGTGATCTCTGACATCTTCGACGGCTCCATCCTCAGTCTGGTCCAGTGTTTAACCTGCGACAGGGTGAGATGTGCTTCATATGTTTAAACACCAGGGGGAGCTACATGTTAAGTCAATAACCACTACACCAAATAATACTGCTTTTTGTTTGTTTGTTTTAAGTAAATTTTGAAGAAAACATGCCCCGTGTAATTGTGTCATTTCAATCTATTTTTTTATTTTACATGATAAGAATGATTAATCAATTGTTCAAAACACATTTTAAACTTTCATTTCTAGAGATTGTGGTGATTTGGTTGTGTAAGCATGTTGTGTAAACTGACTCTCTGAATGTGCTCAGGTCTCAACCACAGTGGAAACCTTTCAGGACTTGTCCCTCCCTATTCCCGGTAAAGAGGACTTGGCAAAGCTGCACTCTTCCATCCATCAGAACCTTCCAGTCAAAACGGGCGTTTGTCCTGACACGTACAGCTCTCAGGGCTGGATCTCCTACATCATGGACTCCATACGCCGGTCAGTGCACCAAATCAGAGCAGAGGAAGAACGCCAACACGTGACTTCTGTATAATCTGAGGAGCCTAGTGCCAATTTATTGAGACAAGCTGAGCGTTTTCGTTTTGACTCTGTCTTCAGAGATGAGTCAAGATTAGCTTATTGAGAAAGTTCCTTGATAAGAGGTGGAAGGCCAGTTAAATCATGTCAGGCTTTCAAGGAAGTGACGTTGGTGAAACACAGAAGATGTAAGTGAGGGAAAGTCACCGTCTCAAGACTTTGTGAGGTCTATGAAAGTGACGTACGTGTTCTTGTGTTGTTTGGAGCTCTTCTTTCGGTGCAGCAGATGAAAAATATGTCAGACAACCCTCTTTTCATTAAATGAATCAGTCTTCAACCAAATCTGAAAAGCTTTTCATCTTGACTTGTGTTGTGAGGTGAATCAGCTTGATGCATGTTGCATACACAGGAAGTAGAACAATACTGAAACCACAGCTAATCTGTGATTAAACACCCGGTTTCAAACATATATTGACTTATTCGTCCTCTGTGCTGCATGTGCCATGAGCTGTTTAGACATCTGCACTGGCAGAATTCAGGAATTCGGAAGTCAGACGGGAGTTTGTGTTGTTTTTCATGCTTCTGGGCAGATAAAAAACTTCCACTCGCTCATGCAGTGAGAGGGCTTCAAACACGCCTGAGAGTCGGTCCAGGACTGATGGGTTGGAGAGATTATGCAGACTGAGGAGGGCTCTGAAATGCCTGACCCAGTGCTTCAGCACAGTATTTGAATGCTGAGACGCCAGCGGACCTAAAAGTAGCGATGTTGCATTTTAAAGGATTGTTCAGGTTTCGTAACTGCGTAGTAGAAGTGCAGTCAATATCTGTGTCAGCAAAGAAGTGCGTTTCCTGCGATTTTCTGAGACACCCCCTCATTTTATATGCTCTCTACTGATAAAAGAGGGGTATAGATAAAAGTAGAATCACTTCCTTTGCTAAATGCCTTTCCACGCAGGCCTCAGTCAGCTGTATGTCTCATTTGGATGCAGAGATGAGATACAGAGACAGGCCGTGGCAGGCAGTTTGATTTCAGTTGCACCATCATCATACCATTGTTTGTGGTCCTGTTAGGTAAGTTTCGTGGTTTCTGAAGAAGTTCAGATGAAGTCCTCTCCACCTCGCTAGTTTTGGGAAGTAATGTTGTGATCAAGAATTAGTAATAAACAGTGAGTGTTGGCGCGATGTGCAGTAACATGTAGGTGATGACATGACCACCGATGTTCTGAATGTAAAACTTTCAAACCTTTGTCCCAAGTAGGGAACCAACTCTTTACGTTTGGGCCTTTTTTTTTAATAAAGCTTTTAAAAGCCCAAAATCAAGTGCACAAATCAGAACAAACATTTGTTTTTTGTTGATGAAAAAGACCTAAGAGAGACTCCTGAGCCATGATGCCAGTTATATTCCAACATGACTATGACCCTCAGGCTCGTCCTGCTGCCTCTGTGTAAGACCAGAGAGCACGTAGCTTATAGCACGTTTATAAGCATATTTATATGAAGAAAATGGTGTACAATTTGTGCCCTGATTCATGTTGACTCACCTGAAGAGTAAGCCTCACAGGGGCTTTCAGGGGCTTGTAAGATCAGGTGTATTTAGGTTAAAAGCTGCTCCTTGAACCAGCTGTCATCAAAGACCTCGTCTGGAGCTAACATGGCTCCGGGCTGCACGGCTCTCCGTACTGTTTCATTTGATCATTACAAGCTGCAGCCTCACATGAAGGTCGTTTGTGTCAGCGTGATCACCGTCACGATACAAACCAAAGAGGCCCCGCGGCTCTTTAACGCTCTGTAACGATCGCTTCTCTTTGAATTCTGTCTCCAAACAGGTTCGTAGTCTCATGTATCCCCAGTTGGTTTTGGGGGCCCATGGTAACACTAGAGGACTGCCTCGCTGCCTTCTTTGCTGCAGATGAACTCAAAGGTGAACAGTAAAACACTTTGTCATTCTGCTGTTGCATTGTTTTGGTGTGGATGAGTAAATTTTTGCCAGAATTTACATGAACTTTGATTTCTTTTTCTAGGAGACAACATGTACAGCTGTGAAAAATGCAAGAAGTAAGAAACTAATTCCAACTTCTAAATTATTTCACATCCACTAAAACAGAAAGAAATATCTGGAAGTGTAATAACTGCTCATCCTCTTCGTCTGTTTTCTTTTAGATTACGAAACGGAGTCAAATTTTGTAAAATGCAAAGTTTGCCAGAGGTAAACAGACAAATCTTGTTTTTTTTATGTTATGAAGAAATTAAAAATCTGTTCCTCTCATGTCTTCACTCTCTGGATTTCTAAAATGAAACCTCAATGTTTGTTCTTCTGCTGCAGATACTGTGTATCCACTTGAAGCGCTTCAGACACGAACTGATGTTCTCCACCAAGATAAGCACCCACGTCTCCTTCCCGCTCGAGGGCCTGGACCTGCAACCTTTTCTGGCCAAAGACAGCTCCGCCCAGACCTCCAACTATGACCTGCTGTCAGTCATCTGTCACCACGGCACTGCCAGCAGTGAGTGGGCCGATCTGCTTTCAGATGGCGCATGCGAGTGTCCTGCATTCATTAGCCTGTAGAGAAAAAAAAAATTCACATGTACTTGTTAGGTTTNNNTTAATTACACGTTTTCATCCACTGTGTTCTGTCTGTGCTGCAGGTGGGCACTACATAGCTTACTGTCAGAACGTGATCAATGGCCAGAGGTATGAGTTCGATGACCAGTACGTCACAGAGGTGCATGAGACGGTGGTGCAGAACGCAGAGGCCTATGTGTTGTTCTATAGGTAAGCATGTGACGCTGAGTCTGTGCTGATTTAATCGAAACATTCGCACTGACCTTTTTTCCTTTTTCTTGACTCGTGCAGAAAAAGTAGCGAGGAGTCGGTGAGAGAGCGGCAGAAGGTGGTGGCTCTGGCCAACATGAAGGAGCCCAGCCTGCTGCAGTTTTACATCTCCAGAGAGTGGCTGAACAAGTTCAACACATTCGCAGAGCCGGGTCCCATCAGCAACCACACGTTTCTTTGTCAGCACGGAGGTGTGTGTGTGGTCAAATTTCTGCTTATCGCACTGAGAAAACACAGGCTGCATGCTTTTTGAAAGGGGAACTCAACATGACCTTACTGTACAAAAAAAAAAAAATGCAGTCAACATCCTAACTTCCTTGCACTGTACAAATATAAATTTAGACCCAGAGTCTGCAGAGTAGTGATCCACCATTATGGAGGTGAAATAATTACTTCAGAGCTCTTTAAAAAAAGATACACCCTGGCAAACACAATAGCAAAGGAAATTAGTTATGTCATCTTTAGTAAGTTGATTATATCGTGAATTATAAAAATACTCAAATACTGAGTGTTTTTTTTGAATGTATGTAATTTCAGGCTTTCAGATTCATAATTTAAGTACATTTATCTGCCTTTTTTTTACCTTTTTCTACACAGATTTCTGTAGTATTCAGTAGATTTACATGTGTTGAATGATGGAGGAAAGTGCGTGAGGAGGCTGCCGACCTCTCTTGTTTTGGCTCTTAAAATGAAAAATTCTTGTTCTCCACCCAAAAACAAAGCAAAAAAAAAGTTGCAACATTTTTTCATGATGGTCGGCTGGTTTACACGGCTCGATGAGAAAAACATGGCTTTACTGAGTCTGAGAATTAAAGGCTGTCATTGTTCGAGAGGACAGAGGTGATATGGTCGGGGATTTTTTGTGCAGGAGGGAAAAACATCCACCCTAGTTGTTGGAGTTCTTTCAAGAGAAGGTCACAGATTTCTCATGTAACTTTGACATATTTTATCTCTGTGCAGGGATTCCCCCTAATAAATACCATTACATCGATGACCTGGTCGTGATTGTTCCCCAGAATGTGTGGGAGTACCTTTACAACAGGTAACTTTACTCTTCGAGTTTACATGGAAAAACTATTTATACCGCAAGTGTTATTGGCATCCATCTGGTTGTAAAAGTTTCCATTGCCTTGAACTAGGCATCACTGTTTTAAATGTATTATTACTGAGCTTTTTTTTAACGTTTTACTCTATTATTCAAAATAAATAGATAAGAAAGATTTGAATAGTAGACAATATAAGTGCTGAGACCTGAAACCAAGCAGCTGGACTGTGGATTATGTGATGGAAAAATCAGTTACATAAACTTTGTAATGACAAGTTGGCTTGAGTGGGGATGTTTCTCTGGACTCTGATTTCTCCACCCTGGTTTCGTAGAAAATAGAGTTACGGGAACAAAACAATGATGTGTGAACCAGTGCAAACTATTAAAAACACTGCAGTCACAGTTTTGACTTTATGGCCTGCAATTTTGGTGTTTTTTTTCAGTCTCACTGCTCTCATGAACTCTGTTTTTTTCAGATGTAGCAGCCAGCTGTTTTCTGCAGAAAGCTGTAACTCCCACTGTGTAAAAAACTTAAACAATACACAGCCAATCACATGAGTTTCTCCTTCTAGTCTGCAGATTATTTTAAAGACAGTGCTCCCTGCAAACTGACCATCTGTTGCTCTATAATCATGTTATAAAAGCAAATGTATCTATATTGATCAAATGGCAAAATCCTTAAAGGGCTCAGCTACATGTTAATTTAATGATTTGCATTTAGATGCATGCATTTACATTCACTTGTGTTTATCTGTCACTGTACTTTTTAAGTGCCTTGTTGTTATATGTTGCTTCTCTTCTGCCTTCAGTTTCGGTGGCGGCCCAGCAGTGAACCACCTGTACATGTGCGCCATCTGCCAGGTGGAGATCGAAGCTCTGGCTAAACGCAGAAAAATGGAAATAGACACCTTCATCAAGGTAAAAACCTGAGTTCTAAGAGATGTTTAGCTGTGTTTGTCCGTATGCTTTGAGTTTGAGTTTGATGAACAGATTTCTCTTGTTTGTAGCTGAATAAAGAGTTTCAGGCCGAGGAGGCTCCGACAGTGATCCTGTGCATCAGCATGCAGTGGTTCAGAGAGTGGGAGAGCTTTGTGAAGGGCAAAGACAACGGTATGACCGTACAGACTGACAGATACAGAGGTGCATTCAAGCCATTTTTGTAATTAAACAAAACATTTTCTATAATTCGCTCCATCAGAGCCTCCTGGTCCCATCGACAACAGTAAAATTGGTGTCATGAAAGGAGTACACATACAGCTCAAGCAAGGTAAACAAACCTCAG
>JAPZDW010000011.1:16263729-16275598 GCA_029814725.1 Acanthurus nigricauda
GTCACATAATAGAAAGAAACACTTAGACTATTTACAACATGATAATTCTTAATTTCTCTAACAACGAGTCCCAGCAGACAGGAAGAAAGGTCACGCTTGTCTGGAGAGCAAAGAGGATGTTGTGTGAATTTGCAGGAAGCAGCATCAATCATAGAGCCATGTGACGTTGCCATAGTTACAGAGACAAAGATCCCAAAAGCTCCTGAGATCCGATTCTTGGACTCTCCTCTCTGTTTGTCACACACACTCGGCCCTGTGGGAGGAACCGGAGAACCAGAGTCCCTCTGCTGCTGGAGACAGAAGCTCTGCTGAAGATGATTCATCACCATCCAGCCACGAGACGCAGAGATGCAGAGGCATGATGGGACAGGAGAGTTTCACACACACACACACACACACACACACACAGCGTGCATGAATGAAGTGATACTCTGAATGTAAAGGAGAGAAAATAAGCAGATTGGTGGATGTGATTTCAGAGAGTTTGTGGCATTTTGTCTCCAGTTTTCTCTGATTTAAATCTGAAGACCATCGACTGAATGACATTTCTGTGTCCGTCTCTGATCCTGTTTCATCACTTCATCACTGTTTCATCTGTTGATGCTGACAAACGTGTTTAAATACTAAAACGTCTCACAGCAAAAACCAGAAGCTTCACTGTTTGAAATTCTTTGCAGTTTTGTGGCTGATTTTTAAAATAATCAATAATAATAATAATAGAATCCTATGAGATGAGTTTGATTGATGTGATCAGATGTCATGATCTCACAGCTCAAAGATGAAACAAGAGATTTACAGCAACTTTGGTGAATCTGCCTGAAACAGCTGGATGAACAAACCTCACAGTGAAAGAATGAAACTCAGCAGTGAATCGAGTCATTTCTCGTGTTTCCGTGTGATGACTTAAAGATAAGAGGTGGAAGAGAAAAGCATAGTGTCCGTGGAAACGTCTGCACTCACAGACCAGCAGATTAAATCTGATCGATCGATGTGTGTGTGATCAGCCTGTGCAGAGAGAGAGACGTCCTTCAGCAGGAGCTCAGAGACGACTGGAGGACGGGTGCAGACTCGTGTCCTGCAGGTTTGGACTTCAGATGGCGACCAGGCGAAAAGGCAGAGTGCTGCTTGGATGCTCCTGAACGCTCCGCGAGCACAGCGCGCTCTCACTCATCCATATGCATGTGCGCATAGCAAAGTGCATTTCATGCTCACACACACATGAGAGTAACTCACCAGTATAAAACACAGCCCACAATAAATATGTATGAACCTTTCAAAATAAAGCCGTTACTGAGGACTTTGCACATGCAGACGAGTGTTTGTCCTCGTTTGTGCTCCATTTCTTCCCCCTCGTCTCTCAGTCTGCATTCCGTCGTCCCATTCAAACCCAGTGTGAGTGTGTGTGTGTGAGTGTGTGAGCATGAGAGGACGTCGGTGCATCTCTGCTGAACCAGCCGACACAAACATCAGCTGCTGATCTGTTCAGTGACAAACTTTCCTTTTTCTCAGCTCTCACAGGGTTCAGCACCTTCAACACTTCAGAGGCACTTTGTCTCTCTTTGATGCATTCATGCACAACGCTGCTGCTGCAACACTGCTGCAACGCTGCTGCAGCAACGCTGCTGCTACCTGTGTGAATCTATCAGACTCTGAGCACAAATGTCTGCCTGATGCTGCAAACAGAGACGATGAGGCGGTGAGATTCAAACACACAGCAAACATGACTGAAACAACTACACGAGTCATCAACAAACAAACAGCCAATGAAACCAATAAAAGGAGCTAAAAGAGGCTCAAAGCTCTGCAGAGCTCCGTCTGTTTTCTCTGTTTTCACATCAGAATGTCACACAGAAACAACATGAACACAGTTTGTGTGGTTTGAACGTGATCAAGGCCTTTTCTGTCTCTTTGTTGGACAGAATCAGATTTGTTCTCACTGAGGGAAACAACTTTAAACCACTGCAAATTATCTGTGTGCATTCAACTGTTTGCACTTTCCACATTATTGAGTGATGCTGAGAGGCAGCGAGGCCTGATGCTGCAGCCGCACACACACACACACACACACACACGCGCAGCCCATCTGCACTGCATGTAAATGGAGGGCAACTAGCTGCCTGATGGCCCTGCTGGAGACCTTATTTGGAAACCTCACAGAACTTCATCTTTTAAAAAACTTCTTCAGTTTCATGTTCTTGTTCCTCTGACCTTCTTCTCCTCCTCAGCTGTGTCTTCCCATCTCTCCTTCTCCCAACATGTTTGACTGTTTTCCTCCCTTTGTTTTGTGCACAAGCATGAACGCCACCTGTTGCTTATTGGCTGGAGAAGAGATGTGTGGATCACTGTGTGTGTGTGTGTGTGTGTGTGTGTGTGTGTGTTTCCGTTTCCACAGCCACACACACACACACACAGACGGACAGCGAGGGCAGAGATTGGCTGAATGTGACAAAGAGTGCAGCTGCTCAGAATCGGTGACATCACCTTTCCTGTTGTCATGGCGTCGTCGAGTGACATCATTCCCACGGTTTCGTATCCTGGACTCCCGTCACATCGGCTCAGCGGCGTCGACGCTCAGCAGCCGTCTGCCTCCTGCTTTACAGGGACTGTGTGCGAAGCCTCCGGAGCTCGGCTGAATGCTGATGAGGAACGAAGCTGCTTGTTGCTGTGAAACGTCACAGATGGAGCTGCAGGACCAAGTGAAGTCCAGCTGAGATGATGGAGCCTAATCACTGGTTCTTCTTCTCCAAGAGTGAGAATCACAGCGGTGAAAATGTCGTTCCCAAGTTCTAGTTGTTGTTTGCGACATTCGACCTTTTGTTAAACTGATTCGTCTCAGGAATCAGACAGATGCTGCGTACTTCCCATAATGCAGTTGGACTCACACACATGTTTAAGCGAACACATGCAGGCTTCATCTGCACAGATTCACAGAAAGAGCTGCAGCGTTTACAGAAGAACAAACTGAACCGACTGCTCTTGTTGATCGCTGTGAAGAGCCACATGTTGGTTTGAACATGTGATCATCAGAGAGAAATTACAAGACAAAACACAACTCAAACACACGATCATTCAAAGACAGAAAAGCTTTTAGATGAGTTTCGATCGGAGACCAGATGGAAAAACATTCCTCTCCTCTGAATGAAAACGTGGATATAATATTTACAGGAAGGTCAGAGGATCGAACTGCACCTGCTGAATAATAAAAAGAGAAAAACAGATGAAAAACAGATGAAAAACAGGCCAAGAGCTGCCTGAACAGATATGAGACTCGACTTCAGGCTCCTTTTTTCCACACTGGACTAAATAAAGTCTGAATGGGTTTTCGTGTGTCGGCTGCTGGAAACTCATGTGGTTAGGTGATGCTGATGATAAATTCATGTGCAGGTGGAAAGAAGCTCTGATCAGATACAGATGTCACTTTCACAAAACACCCTGAGGCTCAAAGAAGCTCTGAGCGGCTGAGAAACTCCGACACTTCAAGGCCGAGTCGAACTCTCAGCCTCCGTGTGGTTCAACCTCCGGTTTGAGACAAAGTCTGTGGTTCCACCTGAAGCTCCGCAGAACGTTTCAGAGGGAAAGGCACAGAGCAGATCGAGCCCGACAGGAAGTCATCAAGAATCCAGTCAGTTTTCAAAATAAAACACCTGTGCAAACTCCTGATGGGATGAAATCACTGAACAGATGAATGAAGAAGCTGTTTAACAGCTTGCTGTCCTGCAGAAGATGCACCAAAATATCACAAAAATGAGCAAAGAAACAAAATCCAAACCAGTTTCTGTTTCTGAGAAGCTTCAGGAACGTGTGAAGCAGCTTGAAGGGCAGAATGAAAGCAGAGTCTCAGGTTTGTTATGACCCACAATGCATTTCAGCACTGAAGGCAGCTCCTCAGTAAACAGGAAGAGTTTAAGGAGCAAAACGATTATTATGATTAATCACATATAAGCTCTGAGGAACAAACAGCCAATCAGAGATGAGGATTTGCTACATCTGAAAAAAAAATCATTGGTTATAAGGATGGATTTGTGTGTGTTTGTGTGTGTGTGTGTGTGCTGAACAACAATCCAACACATTTATAGAATAAACACAAACACAGCTGATTTTAAAACGTGTCATCAGCTTGTAAATGAACTTTGTTTCTAAAAGCAGCGACAGACTCCAAACACAACCAACCTGATCTCAACAAAAACACTCTGAAATGTCTGAAAACTGACATTTAAAACCTCACACTGTCTAAAAAAAACTGCACTTGTACAGTTTAAACTCAGTGAAATCACAGTCAAATAAAATGTAAATGTCAAAACTAAAATAAACTTAAAAACTGGATGAAACTCAGAGTCAGACGGTTTCAGAAGCTGCACTTCATTTAAAGTTAGAAAAAGACTGTAAGTTCATGAAATGGCACTGCTGACTTATTCTGTGCTTTAAAAACAGACCGTGATCTTTCCTGAACCTGAACTGCAGTGCTGCTGGTCCCTGAACGCACCGCCCGCAGGTGAAATGATGCTGCAGTGAACACTGTAATGCAACGCTGCTGTTCACTGGAAAACAAATGAAACATGTCGTCAGTGCTCTCAGGATCAAAAACACCTTTATGTTTCCCTTAAAAACACGTTTGCTGCTGCACGTTCATTTAAAAACACGTTTGTACATAAACGGAGGATGAACTCGGCCTCTTCACACGGACGCTCCAGCTCATAGATTTGCCAGATTAAGTCAGAAAATATCCGTCGAGTAAATTGACGTAATCTATCATCAGCTGTTGCTTCAGTCCTTCACTGACAATGATGGAGCAAATCCACATCTGAGCGAGACGCAGCCCAGAGCCCTTCAATGAGCTGAAATGGGCAGAGTGTGTTTAATAATGTGTTTAAACAGGCTCTTCTCCAGCCTCAGCCATCGAGCCGCTCTCATTTACTTCACACTGATTCTTCATGTCATAATGTTGAGGCTGCCACCACTCACTCCACTTCCCCCGAGGAAAACCAAGACGCTGCCACAAACTCTGAGAGAGGAGAGAAGAAGTGGATCTGCGTGAGTCAGAGTGGGAGTCAGAGCAGAACGAGTCATAATGAAGGTATTAAAAAAGATTCAAAGCAGCAGCGGCGGGACGAACTGTCAGTCACAGTGAAGCTGAGCTCAGTTTGGTGGATTGACAGGAAAACTTCTGGGCTGCAGCAGCCAATCAAACCTCCGTCTCCTCTTTCATCCTCACACACTTTATCAGGGATTCTTCAGGTGACTTTGCTTTTTATTCCAATGCAACTCAAAATGTTCTGAAGCACAAGACTTCAACACAAAGCCTCTTTGTTTCTGCTCCTGCGTCTGTAAACCAGTTCAACTGTAGTTTTATTGCTCTGGATTTGGACTTTATTGTTCAGTGTTTGTTTCCAAAGTGGGCTGATCAGCCTCGTTCCAAAGGTTCACATCAGATTTTATAACATGAAACACAATCAGAATTCAAATCTTAAAATCAGGCTCCTCATTCTCTGAGTTTCTTTTAAGAAAATCTGTAGTTTCAGCCCGTCGTCAAAGCGTTCTGATAATCTGAGAGACAGTTAGTCGAGGTTTTGGTGCATCAAACTGCTAACAAGAAGGAACATTTACTGGAGGTCTGAAACAAGACAGAAGTTTCCAGATCAGAACCCTTAAAAATGCAGAATTTACTGAGAGATCTTGGAACTTAAAGGAAATCTTCCCTCAAAGCTCTGATGCTCTGCACACTCAGCTGAACTCTCAGGTGTTCTGACAGAAACAAATCCTCTGTGAGGCCGAATATTTAAAATATGATCAATATGAGCCGACAGCGTTTCATAAGTGTGTGTTCTGCGTGTGTGTGTGTGGGCACAATGAGAGTCTGATCTCTCCTGATACATTTAAAGAGAAACAGGAAACGTGAGCAGAACGGAGTCAGCGAGGAAACAAGAAGACAAGAAGAAAAGTTTGCTGGCCGCCGTGGAGATGCAAGTGTGTGTCAGCTGGGAAGTGACGGGGCGAACACACCGACAGCAGCACGGCTGAGAGGATTCACTTCCTGTTTCACTGTCAGCAGCCACACAAAGACGCAGCCCGTCTGCATGTGAAAACCCTCAGACTCATTGATGAAGCTCTTCTCAGGAGAGCAGCTCTGGATTCTCCTCGTTTCTGACGGCAGACGTGTCGTGTCATGTGGCGCGACGGCTCGCCTGTCGTTTCCGCCGAAGGCCTCGCTTTGCAAATCCTCTCATCATCTCACTGCCGTACTGATTATCAATAACTGTGGTTCAGTGTCACACGTGTTGCTGCTTTTTAATAAAGTGGACGTATCGATCGACTTCAGGTCAGCTCAGATGTTGATTATTGATTAGCTGCATGTTCAGCAGACAGAATATCGATGGAGCTGAAGCTCGTGGTCGAGATGATTCAGTTAGTGAACCAACGAAAACTCCTCCTTCAAAAAACAACATGAAGAGTCAAACTGAGGAAGAGGAGAGAGTCAGAACACACCTGGAGTCTGAATGATGTCAAGATGTGAACCTGCTGGATTACAGGCTGGATTACAGGCTGGATCACAGACTGGATTTCAGGCTGGATTTCAGGCTGGATCACAGGATGGATCACAGGCTGGATTACAGACTGGATTTCAGGCTGGATCACAGGATGGATCACAGGCTGGATTACAGGCTGGATCACAGACTGGATTTCAGGCTGGATTACAGGCTGGATTACAGGCAGTAACACTGAGAGGATGATGTTCACTGAAGAAGCTCATGTCGTCTCTCAAACATGATGAATAAGGTGTTTGTTAGATTTAATTAGGGATCACTGACATGCAGGAGAACTGTTTTTTCTTGAGGAAGCAGATTAACCTGACAGCAGGGTCCTGGATCACTTCAGATTAGATCAGATTATGTGCAAATTGACAATAAAAAGACAAGTAATCTCCATTAAGAATCAGGAAGAGACACGTGCAGATGAAATAAAACAAACCCTTGGAAAGCAGAGCCTCTTCAAATCTCAGTGTTTCAGGTCATATATATCTCTGAGAACACACACACACTCACACACACACACTCAGTGACAGTATCTGTCCGCTCTCAGGCTGGAGGCTCTAATTACTGGAGTCCAGCGAGCGACGGCTCATCACATCCAGCTGACCTTCAGACCCCGTCTTCAGCCCGATGCTCAGAGTGTGTGTGTGTGTGCGTGTGTGTGTGTGTGTGTGTGTGTGTGTGTGTGTGTGGATGCACTGACTCCCATGAGCCTCGGGGAGTCGGATCTGATGCACAGACGAAGCAGCTTCGTGTCGATACCCACCAAACAGCGAGGTTTGTTTCTGAGGACGAGTCAAACAGAAAAACAGCGTTTTGATTGGTGCAGGGAAACAAAGTGGGATCACAGCAGAACTTTAACACACAAACACAGAAAGAAAAGGTGGAAAACATCAAGTGAAACGTGTGCAGATGTTTCACTGTTTACTTTCACTTCAGCTTCAGAAAATAATGCTCTTCATGTCATTGAGGTCTTTTACCTTTTCTTCAGAATCTGGTTGAATTTTCTGACGAGACGACATCGAACTCGTCCAGATTTCTGAGTCTGAGAGCGTCGATGCTGCTGTAACTGCATGTGTTCATTCTGTGAGCTCGTGTTCACTTCATTATTCCAGATTAATAATCTGGTCAGCTGTCGAGGGGTCAGAGACACACGGGGGGGCAGATTTGTCCTCTGAGGATCACAGACTTCTATTTTTAGTCATCTGAATTTTTTTCTCTTTAATTGTGACTGAAGTTGAAATGTAGAGATGTTTTTAATGATGCTGTCCCAGTGTGACATGTTTGTTGTCTTTTCACTATTAAATATGTGTTTTCCAGCCTGGAAATAAAGAATCTGATCCCTTCTGTTATTCTGTTTGTTCATTTTTCACCTTCTGCACCTCTTAAAGGAAGAAGTGTTGGTGTTTTGTAAAACTTTTGGTTTTTACACTCATTATTTTGTCATTCAGGTCTGAATTGAAACTCAAACTGCAGAAGTTCCTCAGTGACCTGAGTCCATGTTGGAGGTTTCTGTGTTTCCTGTCGGACAGTGGAGTGTTTGTCTGTCTGTCTGTCCGTCCGTCCGTCCATCCGTCCATCTGTCTGAACGTCTGTCTTTCTGTCTGTCTGTCTAAATGTGAACGGAGGAGAGGCGGTGGAGGGACCTGCAGACTCAGGTGAGTTTCAGGACGCTTTTACACCTGCCTCGTTTGGACCTTCAGACTTTTCAGTTTGATTCAAACCAAAATGAAGGTCTGAATCCTCCCCGGTCACATGATCCAGATCAAACAGCTGAACCCTGATCAGTCCAAAAGAGGAGGTCTCGGTCCTGACAACACGCCTACAAAACATTTTCAACATGCTGATGTCAGACGCCAACAAACCAATCAGAGTAAAGTACAGAGACACATGACCCATGTACGTGATGACGATGTGACGAGGGTTTGTCACGTAACGTCCGTGAGTCTGTTTGAATAATTAAAGTATGAAACCAAAACCAGAACAAATGTAAACTATGTGACAAAAACATGAACCTTCATCCTGATGTTCAGGTGAAAACTCTCTGAGATGTTTGTGTTGGAACCAATCAGCTTCCTGAAACACCAGGCAGGCTGGGCACACACACACACACACACACATACACACACACACACACAGATTAAAGCACCTTGAGGTCGTGACGTTGGCTCTGATGTGTTTTATTTTATCACCATTTAAACATTTTCACTGAACAGGTTCATAAATGTGAAATCAGGCCTTAAATCTGCGCTCAGGTGTTTAATAATCTGAGACATTCGTTCTGTTTTCCTCCTGAATATCTTGAAGAGAACTTTAGTTTCATATTTTCTGTATAAGACGAGATGTTTCATGCATCTTCAGACTGAAACTCTGAACTTCAGGACTTGTTTCAGGCTCAAAGAGCCGCTGTTTTCCAGAGACAGCTCTGCTGTTTCACTTCCTGTTTGGAGGAGTCTTTAACAAAGTCTTCTTTTCAGGCTCCTCACTCATTGTGAGCTTGTTAGCAGAGTCACACTCACGTCTCCCAGCCGTAATGATTTTTCCTGCCACAGAGGAGAGATTTACTGGATCATCTGGCCGAAGAAAGCAGCCGACAGAAAGCAGCAGGCTGATCTCTTCATGTTGTGGTCTAAAGTCTGACCTGCATGCCCCCTGCCCCGCCATTCATCCTCCCATCTCTCTTTTTCCACCACTTTCTTTTCATTTCATCTCCTGCCTTTCTCCATCTCAATGGGCTCCTCTGATTTCTTCATTTTGTGCCTCCTCGTCTCCTCCATCCTCCATCCTCTGTCCTCCATCCTCGCATTCTAATGGGAATTACAGTGAGCAGCATGTTTGATAATTTCTTTATCTGTTGCCTAATTGATGCAATGAGACAGGTACTCCGGCTGATGGCCTTTATTAGGCTGACTGTGATGTATTTCCCCGCAGGAGCCCCTGGTGGTCCATTCTCCTTCGCAGACCAAGATGAAAAAATAAATAAATAAAGCTTCTGCTTCCTGACCCCCCCCCCCCTCACCATACTGCAGTGGGCGTGACATTTAGCTATGCAAAACCACTGCGCATTATTCAAATATTTGGCCCTGCACAAATGTCAAAGGGAGAAACAAGCATATGTTGTTATGAAACGGAAGAAGGAACAGAAAGGCCTTATTTATTCCGGGGGTTTTTAGAGCAGAGGCACATGCTGCAGCCAGGTATTTGTGGTCAGCAGTATGCAGCTATAGTTGGCCTCCTTCATAGCTGAAAGATTATCCAAATTAGGTGGCAAAACTCTGGCTTAACCTAAAGACTATGCATGGAGCAAATTATCCCACAAGCAGCCTGTCTGCAGATGCATAATGTGGATTAACAAACACAAATCGCTTAGATCTACATCCAAATATTTAAATCTTTTATGCTCTGAACTTTAGTACATTGTAAAAATGCAATGCATGGTTTTCAACCGTTTTTAAGTTGAAAACGATGAAAGGTGTAGGTAACTGGCTATTATCCTAATAAACATATCAACTCAGTATAGTGTAAAATCACAGCATAAGTTGTCCAATTACACGTATAAAGCAGGTTTGGACCACAATCTAAAGTTTACTGATACCAAGCAACTGTAAGAAGTTCCCACATTAACAAGCACTTGGCGACAATGACGAGAAAAAACTTTTGATTTCTCATTAATAGTTTGTCATTGATGATAAAAGGAGGTAAATAATAAAATGCCAGTTTTTTTTTTGCGTTGATTCATCCCAGACCAAGCTAGCTAGCTAGCAAACAGGCGGCTGCTGGCTACAATTAAGGCCGTCCTGGGTTAAAAATGTAATATAACCTCGAGACAGAACAGGACCTGTAAATTATCAGCATATGGCCACCTGTCAATTAAGATTTTGTCAAATTATTGGGAAATTGTATCTTAATTTGTGCTAAAATGTAGCGTAAAGCATCTTTAATTAGCCTGTAACCAGACGATATTGTGTCAGTTAAGGTTTTTTCTTTTTTTGTAATTATTATTAATTACTCATAATAGCAATTTTTAAATCAAACACAGAAAACATCCTCAGGAGACATCGCTCTCTGAGGATGTATGTACAAACGTGTTTCACCACAGATGACAAACAGAGATCTAATAGGAAGCACCGCTAACAGAGGAGCTCTAATATGGCACCCTAATGCTAACGCCCAGCAGGGACTACAGTGTGGAGAGCATCATATGTTTCATTTGTTTGGGTGATTAATGAGCTCTCCCATACAATGTGGGGAAAAATTAAGTGTCTGGATTTGATCTATACAATCGCTCCTCAACACTCTCCCTCAAGCTTATAAATTATGGCCCCTGCCTGATTTGATACAAAAACCTGTCCAGTGGAAGACAGGAATGAAAGTGGGCCTAAAAACGGTGGAAATCTGAAGGACATATGTTCAACTTCATCAGCCCTGCAGCAACCATCGCCGGGCAGAAATTGCCCGTTTGCTCGTTCCACCACAAATATTAACATTTCCAATCTGTTGTGTTACGCTACAGCAAATAGAAGCGACACAACTTAGAGAGTGTTAATAAATCATGATTATGATGCACCATTGGCTGCAGCTTCCCTCGGCAGCCAGTGAATAAACTCCATCCCAGTTCTGTCTATGGGCACACCCTGCATGATGATACAAGTCGTTAGGTAATTATACAGCAATTAAGATTCTGATAGGACAAACAGCCGGTTGGTCCACCCTCATGGAGACAAATCATGTACAGGGTGTCTCTAATCGACTTACTTTGATAGTTCCCCTTGACCTGAACTTTTAAATTTATAGGAGCTTCTGTTGTTTGTTTGCTTCCCTCTTTTTTATTAGCAACAAGCCAGCAGGCCTTCAGAAGATGATGTGCCGCCATCAGTCATTTGAAAAAAAATAAAGGCTAATTTTAACCAGCTTCTACCCCTGACAGTCAGCTCGTGCTATTCAACCCAAAAGCTTCATGCCAAAGGACAGAACATGCAGGATTTTTTGATCCATGACTCAGAGGACACATCGTGTTCCTCATTCAATGCTCATTCATTGTTATATATTTTTAAAACACATTGAGAAATGCCCCGCTGTTTGTTGCTAAACGCTGCTACGCTCAACCGGTTAAGTGTTAATCGAACCTGCCATGATGTTAAAACAGATGAAGTCCCAGTATGTTTCAGGTTACAAACAGCCTAACACCCCTTTATCAGGTAGGAGCACCTATGGTGGCCTTCAAGTGGCATAAAAACACTTATCAAGCGCAAATTTTTGGTTCAACTGTTTCGAGCTACGAGGCAAAGATGGCAGACTCTACAGACCATATAGGGTTATTAATACAAATAAAGTGTCAGTGG
>JAPZDW010000011.1:18949246-18959387 GCA_029814725.1 Acanthurus nigricauda
AGTAAGTTACACATGGCTTCTTAAGACACACAATCAAAATGATGCTTTATTAAGTTTGTTGTGTTAAAATGTCCGGTCTTGCCACCACCCCTTGAGACATTCATTTTGCATGCGTTGCACTCAGCTGTTTTACCTTTCTCCTACATTACCAAAAAGTAATTCCACACGGCAGACATGACTACAGCTCTGCGGGCTTCTGCTCACTTGACAAAAACACAGGCACATGGCAGCCACGGTGACAGCTTGTCTGTGTTTGCATATCGCGCAAAGTAAAGTTGAGGATACATGAGATAGTTTGGGCTTATGGATCGGATCGGACAGGTTTTAATAAAAAAATCCAATACCCGATCCAGTCATTTTGGCCTTGATTGGACTCGATACTGATCCAGTGGATCGGATCGGATCGGACCATTCCTTATAAGTATATGGGATCAATTTTTTTGTCTTTGTTTTTTACCATGGTATCTCACTGGGCATGGAGAAATGTGAAATTTTACTGATACCAGTGTAGGAAATTACTAGGGGTAAAGGGGAAAAGTGCCCCTAAAAGTTCTCAAAATGCCCCCAAAAACTGTAACCCTGTGGCAAACACTGCCATCAAAATTTTTATCATTTTATTAATTCTAATTCACTTCGTTTCCATATCACATATTCAGCACCTAATAGCGGTCACCAACAATGATTTCTTAACAAAAGATGGCAAGGAAGAGAACACAAAGAGAAAAAAGTGAACACACACATACACAGGGCCTGCTGGGTGAGGTGATGAACAGTGGACTGCTATGTAATTAAAAAGACTGTTCCTAGCTGCCCCCGTTCCTGGTAAAGAGCAGAACATCTTAAGTACCAACCCATCAACATCACCTGCAGCAAAAAAAAAAGTTAACATTCATAGCTAGCTTCTACCATCAAGAGGTAGAAAATTGACTGGCTTGGTGGTGAGAAAGGTGGGACACTGCTCTACTGCAAAATTTGTAGGGCACACCCACCCAAGCATGTCTCTGCCCACGCGCAGCTGATGTTGACTAATAGCAATGACTTTGTCAGTGGAACCTGGCATGTAAAAAAATGTACAGCCTTATTTCATCAAGCTAGCAAACAGCACAGATTTGCTAATAGTAAGTAATGTCATCATTGATGCTAAGTAACACCGTTGTCTCCTTGTCAAGTGTGCATTAGCAATTTGACTTGTGTGTTAACAAATGTGTTAACATGAGTAGCCCAAGTTAAATGTCCATCAGCCAACGTTACCATTACAAGTTGGCTGCACGTGGTTTTGCTGACTAGTGGAGACAAGAATGCCAACTCCGTTGTCTCTACTGTCTTTTTGTCTAATGTCAATGTGAGTTAGAAAATGGACGTGTGTTAGCAAATGTGTTTACCTGAGTAACGTAATGTTAAGTCTAAAGGTCTGCTGGGTTGTTTTGCATATGGATCTTGCAGACTGGTTGACGTGAATCTTGAAGTTATTTTTTTTTTAATTTACTTTGAATAGAATGCTTTCATATATTTATGTTACTTCAACCATGCTCATATGGGATTATAGAAATTAGTTCTGTTGTGTGGGGATTGATTATCACACTAGTTGTGCCCAAACCACTGGTTTTTATTTAAAGGTATAGTATGCAGGATTTTCTTAAAAAACAATGTATAGACACGTGTATGTGCACTAGAAGTGTGTGGTGGTGTTCATCCTGAAAATATCATACTATTGAACTAAAATGCTCCACTGTATTCAGTAGCTAGTTACCAATTTCATCTGTATGTTGTTTGGTGCTGGACTAGTAGAGTAAGGAGTAAAATGGGTTTATCAGAGCTTTTTTTGGTTAAAGCAGCTACAGATTAAAACCTGCAGGGTTGAGATCAAGAGATTGAACTAAAAAAAGTAAGGTGACAGACCATAGAACTCAAACAATGGCCTAAAACGATACCAAAAGGCAATGTAGAATTTAGGAGCATACAAGTACTCATCTTACCAATTGCTATTATAAACAAATTTTTAGTTCAAACTTAGATAAAGAAAAAAGCAGTTTCACATTATTTTTGGGGGGGTCATTGTTAAGTAATGATAGAAAAAAAACATTACCAAAAGGCCTGTTGTAACAGGTGTTTTTAAATTTGATTACTAAAAAAAAAAATAATTCTTAAGTTTTTATGTTTTGCAGCTGTGGGGGGATTTAAGTTTATTTTTGCTCTTTTCAGTCCACTATGTAAGTGCTTTAGTTTCAAATCTATAGTTAGTTTTCAAATCTATTAAGCTTCCTAATGAAACCCCAAATCAATACAAGTTCATATCACATTTTCAAGGCCAATTTGCCTTACAGAAATATTTCAAATAACTCAAAAATATACAATGAACCACTTAAAATAGCTATTACTTTAAATCTGGATGCATCCATCACTTTTTGCAACCCAGTTTAGATAAACCACACCCATCAGCGTATGACCAAATGAGGCCAGCTCTAGGCTTTTGGCGGGGGGGGGGGATTCCCCACCTGCCTGCCTCGCTAATGGCAAATATCCTCCCCTCACCCTAACCACATATTAAAGTGGTTAGCTGGCTGTGCGAGTGTCAGCTAACATTGGTGTAAGTTTTGCTCTGCACGATGAAGTTTTTGTACTTTTCTTTCCAGAAATATTTAAGTTTTATTGATTATCTCCCTGAGCTTTACTTTCCCTGTCTATCCTTGGAATCTTTGACTTTCAAATTACTAACGGGTTGAAGACGGATTTATGGGCTTACATTAGCTGCAAGTTGCATCCATTAAGCAGTTAGCGGACTGCTCTCATGAGTCTGTGTTCGCTATCATTGTTTCTCTTGTCAAGCTTTGCTCTTTTCCTCTCCATTTGTTACGAAATGGACTCAGAACAGGACCCAGATGCAGAGACGTTTCAAAGAATTAATGATTTATTTAACAAAGGCACAACAAAAAACACCCTTACGGGGAAAAATAAAAAAAAAACACAAAAATCAATACAAAAAACACAAAAAGCCACAACGGCAAAAGTACCAACTAAAAATCACCCAACAGGGGAAAAAGCGAGACTTACAAAATTGCTCGAACGAAAAAACCCAGGACTATAAAACTCACTGGTAGAAACGAGACTTATAATTCTGCTCGAACAAAAACCCAGGACTACAAAAACTCACTGGTATGCAGGCAAGCTCAGGAATAACACGAGAGAGGGTAGATTTACTCAGGAACAAGGAATACAGCTCACGGACATGAAATGCAATCATCTAGCACTGAAGTCTCGGTGAGAGTGGTTTAAATAGGAGGTCTGATTGAAAATGAAGCGCAGGTGTGTCTTGTGGTCCTTGTTCCTGAGTCACTCAGCCCCGCCTCTCTGCACGGAAACCTGCTGCAAGGGGAGAGGGAGAGAGGGATTAACACTGACCCACAAACAGAATCCGAACCATAACACCATTCCTCTTTGTAATTACACACTGATTTCTAATAGGGTTAGAGTTAGTCCTTGTTTTACCCTTGCAGTCCGGCAGTTGTTAGCTGCATGGTCCATGGTGTCTGTCCCAACTGCTCTTAGATCAAGCACCTCCAAAACACTACCAATCAGCCCAGTTGCCCAAGCACTTAACTTCATGATCTCATTACCTTACGTGTTGAGCCCCAAAGCCATGTTCGCAGTGCTGCAAGGGTGGACGTGGGTTTAAAACTAAATAAACTACAGGGGTATATTAAAATTATACATTAATAACAGCAGTTTACTATAGCTATGGATAAAACATAAAACATTTCACTTTATGGCTTGTAGTCACAAATAACACATATGTATGTGACACATGACTGTGTCTTTAAGTTTTTTATGTGTTTTTCTCTGTTTATCTCATTGTGTATGTCCTTCATATGTCTGGGTCTCCTCAAGTTGTTTTAATTTAAGTTAGAGCTCTTAAGCAGCTGCGAGGTTCACACATCCACAGACACATATACACACAGACCCTTATAGATATAAACACATACATACACACAGCCCCTTTGACAGCCCCTTTAAGCAGGCAAGTGGTGGTCAACTGTTGATCAGCTAAAACACACACATATACACACACAAACACCATAATGCACACCCACGCACACACACACACTCACAAGTTTAGCCTTAGGTCCTGAGAAGAAGTTAGTCCATGGCCACAGTAACCAGTACAAAGGTCATTCAGGGGTCACTATGATGCCACGGCAACAGAGCCAAGAGTCGCTCAGCGGTTACAACTCTGCAAGAGTCTGTGAATCATAATTGCAGAGACTGCATTGTCTACACACACACACACCCTTGCGCACACTCACACACAGAGTATTAAATTGAAATGTATAAATTAAATGTATTCATCTCTATTATGCTAATTTTTCCACTATGACATTTTCTAAAGTGTAAATTCTTGGTTTAACTGTCTTCTCTATTATAACAAAATTACGGTACTTGCCTCAGATTTTCTACTGTGTGCAGTATTTTTATTGTCATTTTTTTTACTAGAGAGGCCACTCTTCTCTCAGATAACATCAGTTGATACTTTATTCATTTAGCTGGATATCCACAAAAATGTGGACGGTGAAGTATAAAAAATATATAAAAATCAGTACCACATTTATTTTCCTTAAAGTCTAATTATTTCCTTATTTTCTTGGATATTTTAAAAAGAAGTATTTATTTGGCGAAAATGGAGTACAGGAATTGAAGTTTCCAGGATAATTTTCCCTTGTAAGAACTTCTGTATCATATATAAGTAAGGAAATGTCGAAAATTAACAGCTTGTCTGTGAACAAATTTCACATTTTTGTATGCCGTTTCCCCTTCTGTCGAATAAGACAATTTCTGTCATCAGTGGACTGTATCTAAAGACACCTTACATTACTTTACTCTTACAACAATACTAACATTCCTGCAGTTCAGTGACAAAATATATTCGCAAAGCTGACCTATACTCAGCTTTACTATATTACCACACTTTATTTTAAAAGTTCTGACTAATTCACATTTAATCCTCTACTACATCTAATTTAACTGTTCAGCCAAATTTTCTCATATTGCTTAATCAGTGCCTTGTCAGTATTGTGACATTTTATGTTACAATTGTTACTTCATTAGTCAAAAGTTTGACATTGTATCTTCTTTTAACTTAGGGAGCCAAAACTGACCTTGACCTACTTTGTCAAAAAAAAACTTAAAAAGTATCTTTTAAGTTTTGCTTCGTCCCTTCTTATTCCTTTTTTTTTTTTTACTTTGTTACTTTGTAAGTCAAAAGTTTGCCTTAGTTTCCAATAAATGTGGTTTGACTGAGTGGGTTTTATCCAGTTCTTTAAACTATTCGTACATTTTGTCAATACTCAGGTATTTTATTATAAGTTTTAGGACTCAGATTTTAATTTATTTTTCGAAACAAAGGCTGACAATAAGTGCAAACTGCAAAATACTTTTTTTACAGCACATCTTCGTGCAATGTATTTATACTTTTTGGAGCCTATTTTAAAGAACACACATATGTATAAACAATTTAAATAAATTATTTATGATTACAAAAGTTGTCAAAACGTCACAAAAAGGTGCAGCCAAATCCCACTGGAGAACAAATAACCAAAACTAGATTTTTTTTTATCTCTACAGCCTGGGTCAAGTATTAAATCACTATTATATGAAATATTGATATTATATGATATAAATTATGTAATATATTATAGGATATATACTATAAAGTATAGTATACAGAGTATTTTTTTATATTTTTATATCATATCCAGCTTCTCAACTACTCTTCCTTTTCCTGGAAGGAAGCCGGGCTTCCATATGAACCTCAAAATTCTTCAAACAGCTTATTTTTCTGATCACTTTTTTTGTCCTCTCCGAACTGTGTGTCATTTCCTGGAACCGTCAGCCAACTGGGAACGATGAAACCTTTAACGATCCCAGTAAAGCACCAGCGCTGGGATTCACGGCTTCCTAATGCTTCCTTGTGTGCTGTCCACATGGGCTGATGTGCCAGAGGAAACACCCTCATTTGTCACTCTGTCACAAAGATGGCTGCTGCTGTGGTGCTTGTGGGGAAATGAAAAGAGGCCAGATCTGAGGATGAAGCAGTCAGGAACAAATGGAGACTCTGTCTGGGCAAGAACACAGAAATGGCTTTGATTTATCCACAGCGCATGAGTTTGACAGAATCTGAATTCACAAGACCAAAGGTCAAAACAAGGATGCATGGTTGGTAGTTACAGTTTGTGAGGTCAACAGTGAAATGAGGTGGAATGTAAGTGTCTAAGTCGCTCACAAAAAGGCCCTTTGTCTCTTTTTCCTCTCAATTATGCGCCTGGAACAAAAGTCGAAGTGGCATCATGTATTGCCACTTTATGTTGACGGCTTAATGTTTCTGTGAATGTAATTTTTTCAATAATGAGATTATTGTCGGGACGGAGAAAAATCAGGCATGGCACAATTTGAATAGTCAAATAGGGGACACACACAGCACAACCCCTCCCTTGTTATATCTTAACCCCCCCGCCTCCCCTCCATCATCGCTTCTCTTCCTGCCAAATCATTTCCACCAAATCCATTTTGATACGACATCACAGCGCCCCGCAAAGTGAAGATAATCCTTGACATTTTTATCATTCACCCCCCTTTTATTTAGTCTGCGCTCTGCTTGCCTGTCTTGTTTGCTGATAAAATCTGCCAGCCGATGCAAGCCACGGCGGCTCACACATCAAAAAGGTCCGTTTCCCCCCGGAGGGTGACGAAGTGTCAAAATAATATTCCTCTGTGTGCTCTGGGTGGCAGCCTAATTTAAAAACTTCATTTGATGATTGTAGCCATTTACATGTTTGACTGTAATGTTTGATCCTCTTCTGTTCCGATTTACATGACAAAAAAAAATTTAAATATGAAGAACAAACTAATAAATATCAAAACAGGTCAGGACATTAAATAAATACAAGAAAAAAAAACACAAGACATGTTTTTACACATAAAGACAAAAAAACAGAAAGACAATAGATTAAGTAAACGCAGTGAAAACAACCACAACCAAGTATCATGTAAATGCCCCTAACCTCTTGTAGTGATTGATCAGATGTTTAAATTGTCAATAAAAGCACAACTTAAATATTTGACAAACAATTCAATTTGTTCATCAATAAACATTTTTAATTTTATACTTTGTGCATTGATATTGAATTAGATTTAAGGATTTTTCATGGGATTTCTTGAGTAATAACTTGGTTTATAAAATGTTTTAATCGGCAACACACAACTCTCAACAACTTATTTAATTAAGTGATTACTTAATAAATGCTTAAATTTTCCATTTAGCCTTTAATATCTTTAATATTAAATTTCTTAAATGAGAAATAATTTAGTGAATTTACCAATTAACCATTTAAGATTTAGATCAGGGCCATGGATTGTATATTAAATAGTGGACAGTGTGAGTTTGTTCTCGAGTTTTGCATTATGACTGTTGCCATCTTGTTCCTCATGCAGCCAGAAGTGACCATATTTGGTCAAGAGGGTGGAGCTGTGGATGAAACACATTGATACAAATTACTGTGTGATTCCAGCAGCTGCTTTCACTCTAAACAGCCACGCCCCCTAATCCAAACTGAGTTAGTTATATAAAAATCAACCCACACACAGTTGTTATAAAACGGAAAATTTGCTTTAGCAACCAAAAGGATCTTTTGTACCAGGCAGGAAACATGTTTATTTCTGCTGTAAATTTTGGCATTTTAATATGAGGCTCTATTAAGGTTGACTAGCTGTTGGATTGTATCCCAAGTGGCCATTCAGGGAACTGCAGTTGGCTTCATTTTTCAGCTCCAGAGGTTTTCACTTGGTCAGAACAATAAAAAAGCAAATGTTTTGTTTGTTTTTTCCCTTGTTCCCACATGCATTTCCATTTTATTTCACCATTTAAATGACACTCTTGGCTCTACTGTCTCCCAGTTTTGACTTATCATGTGTATTTTAACTCTGTTTTAGTTCATGTTTTAAGCTATTTTTTACTCAGCCTGTCTGTGTTACTTATGGGCTTCCATAAGTAACATTTAAGAGATGTAATAAAGTGTTTGGTCTCTGTGGTGAAACATCCTTGTCTTCTCTCCATCCTGTCCACCATATAATGCTGTTAGGCACGAGTCGGTGCATTAAGAACTGTAAACTGTGCTTCTCATGTTGCCATACTGTGATGCTTTGAAATAGATTTTCACAGTAATAATTCCCCTTGGCTCGAGCTTAGCTAAAATATATGTGAGTGTCCATACAGACTGTAACAGACTGTGACAAGACTTTATGGTTAGAGAGACGACATGAAAAAAACAGGGAGGGAAGGCCGGGGGTAAAAAAGCCAAAGACATGTGGCCAAAAATCCTCTCAGAGCCTCAGTTATGAGATTCTGACTTGATGATTAATCTCATATGTCAATGTTAATACAGAAAAAGCCCCTTTATCTTAGGAGTTATTATAGTTTTGCCTGTTGGGCCACTGTTTTTCAACATTTGGGGCTTTCCTGTAATAAGGCATAAGTTTTTCCCAACTGGTTCAGTGGAATGAACAGCCCCAGCCAGGCCACGGTTTTGATTTTAACAGCAGCGAGCACAAACACTATAAATTTACAGTCACAAGAGGGAGTTTTTTTTTTTTTTTAATAGGAACTCAACTTTGCAAAGGCAATAACTCTCTCAGTCTTACCTTCTTTCTCTCAAATGCTCCCACTGTTTGCTGAGGTAGCGGAGGCAGCTGGCAGTGCTCAGTACTCGGTCTGACAAGGTGCTTTGAAATACCAATCACCGAGTTTATACAACAGGGAGGGCTTGTAAATGTGTCGAGTGGAGAAATATACAATGCCATGCTTCCATTTCTTCTGGTAAAGGAGGAGAGTTATGGTCTCAGCAGTGAGTAGACCTTACAGGTGATATAATATATGCTCAGGCTCGTTCTGAAACCCATTTATCATGGATGACAGTGGAGGAAAGTGATTTTAGTTCTGTTATCCTCTTGACAATCCGCTGTAACCCCTCGCCAACACCACCCACATATATACACGAATGTACAGGGATACATGAGACTCTGAAAATGTGCACAGGCTGGATGTGGCCATGCTGTGAGTAATTTACAGCACCATTTGGCAGGAGGTGATGAGAAAACTTGCACTTGTTCCCACAAAATAACATATATTAGCGACTGCTGGTTCTGCCAGTCCACAGGTCAGGGCTGGGTTTAAAATTAGGAAAGAGTCAGAATAAAAATGGATACTGGTTGATGCTATAATGTTAGGATTAGAGCTGTCATGACTGCTCTGCTAAAACAAGGTATAGGACATGTCAACATTTGGCATTGAAGGAAGAACAGGAAAATGTTTTTGTTTCGATCTTGGAATTTTCAAATATTTCTAAGATGGTTGATCCTGTTGAAGTCTTGTAGATAATTAATTTAAATAGCCAAAATTTGCTTTATTTAAAATGTTTTACACTGTTGCTGAAGCTGGGTTCTTTCGATCTTGGTATCTAAAAGGTAACAGTTTCGTTATACAAAGTTTTCCTTGTAGCACTGATGTTTATAACGGATGAAATTAAGCTAAAAACAAACAGTTTCTGTCTTTTATGATAAGTATTTTGAAGATATAGTCATGAAAGTGTTTTGTCGTGTTGAGAGAGCAGGGTACTAAAGAGATTATGCTAGGGGGCGGTGTTGTGTTGTGACTAACTCGTTTAAAACCGCCAGTAAACTTCACCTGGAACAGCGGGGGAAAAATGGGAAAAACGGGGAAAACTTATGGGTTTGAATTGAATAGGAGTGCAAAATTACAACATGCCACATGGCTAGACACTCTTGGAGACATATAATATAAGACATATATAAGACATATAAATAATCAGTTTTTATTCACCCACAAATCACAATAATGCTTGCTAGCCTTGAAGCTAGGATTTATCATTAGCGCAAGCTAGCATAGCAAAGTAACATGTTCTTTTGGTTGCATTGATATCATCCTGAAATATAAAATTTTATATAGGTGCATTTACCCACTTAATAATGCATGAAAGTGTAATTTTCACAGATGTACCTTTGAACAGAAGTTATGGCCGAGTGACACACAAATGGAGAAAATAACTGAGTGAACATCTCATACAAATATGAGTAA
>JAPZDW010000011.1:19314090-19324205 GCA_029814725.1 Acanthurus nigricauda
GATATGAATTATACATGACAGAGGAATACTAAAGGAGTAATGCAACAGATTTATGGAATTAATAGCAGTCTGAGGTCTGCTGATAAATATTAAGCTGCAAAAACTGTGCTGGACTCTTTCTTGGGCAGAAATAATGACTTTAAATAAAGGTGGACTACCCTTCTTGACATCTTCCCACTGCACAGCAATGAGGCCAAAATAACAGTGATATGGATGCTGCCATCTTGCATTCATACACACCATACGCAACCATTTTCTAGCATCAAATAACTAATTAAAACCAAACTTACTAGAAAAATGAACACTTGAACACTATTCAGAATTCAAGACCATCCTAAAGGAAAATTTTAATTTTATTGGACCCATCTGCTGACATTGAGCGGCAGGATTTATGACTTATACTGGAGGCAGACACTAGGGGGCGATCCAGATGTTTTTGCTTTGGTTTCAAGCAGCTGTAATGCACACATGAATGGGCAGAAACTGTCTCGTCCTGGTGTCTTTATTTTGTATTTGCTAAATTTTGTGAGCCTTTAACGGAGCCAAGCTAGCTGTTTCCTTCACAGTGTTTCTTGTCCTGATGCTAAGCTAAGCTAACCAGCTGCTAGTTGTAGCTCAGCTATAATTGTACAGGCATGAGAGTGGCATCAAATTTATTATGTAACTCTAGCAAGAAAAGCAAATTATATTCAAAAACCTCTGCACAAATTTCAGCCACAGATTGGACCTACACGGCATGAAATATTTTATTTCTGCTGCACTTTGGCTCAAATACTCAGTATTTCAAACATTATTTTTAAAAGATGGAAACAGGCTGAAACAGTGTGTACTTACCCTTTTAACTGATGTGAAATTTCTCTTTTTATCATATTTTATTCCAGCTGTTATTTCCAATTCAGTATCAAGTTGTATCTTTACTGCAAAGGTCCACAAAGTAAATTTTGTTATTTTACTTTATGTTAAAACAGGTTTTTTCTCATTTTGCTCTGTGTGAGCTGTTGATGTGGTGGAAATTAAAACAGAAGGATCTTATTTTTGTGTCAGGGGGCAACAGTTTGCGCAGCAGATCCAGCAGCAGAACCCAGAGCTGATCGAGCAGCTAAGGAACCACATCCGGAGCCGTTCGTTCAGCGGCAGCGCCGAGGAGCACTCATGATCTGCTCAGGTACTTTTAACACCAAAACACAGCTCATTACATATAAGATTTTATGTATTTAAATCATTAACATGCATTATTTCAATTTCAGCCTCATGTTTTTGTTTTTTTTCCAAGGAAGGGCAACCATGTGGAGCGATAACAATCTCTACACCCATTTCTAAAAGTCAAATCCCCGGCAGAGCTGGAAAGAAGAGACGAGGATGGGGTTGAAGGCACTTTACTGTGATGAAGACTCTGTGGTGGAGAGATGAGGGCCTGCAGACTGGACCATGAAACGAAGCATCCCACACATCTAGGGCAAAACATTCTGTAAAACATCCAACCGTATAAAAAGAGCAAAGAACTCATTCAGCCTATCGAGAGGACATCAGTAACTTCTGTCGTCAGAGCTTTCACATTCTGCAGAGATCGTGTTTTCTATGTGCTGAAAAAATACTGCCCTCTTCATGTTATGAGTTACGGATCCGTCTGTCTGGTCGCGATGAACGGAGGGTGAGGGAGGAATGTACTGTTACAGCATTGCAGGGAACATTTCAGCTTTTTTCTCATACAGTAACATGAGGTTTACCTTGTTTATAATGCATACTATTTCATATTATTTTTGTAGACGGAAAACTTGTTTATTTAAACACCATTCGGTCCTTGAACGTGTAGGACTCACATCACTGCTTTTCAAAGACTACTACTTAATTTTTGATTAAGAAAACCGTTCAATGGTATAGCAGTGTCTGCAGCCTGCATTATGTTGTTATTGCACTTTAGAGGAAAATAAATGTCTCCCCTTTAAGCCCATTTAATTATACATTAACTAGTAACAAAGTATTCAGATTGTTCATTTTGCATGCTCTTAAATCTGGTATTTGAGATCAGATGCTTTATGGAAACAAATAGGTACGCTGGGGCAGCACAATGTTCTGTCTAAACCGTGAATAAATGTCTTGAAATTGAACCGTGCACGGTTGTGTCGTGCATGTTTTTTGTTTTTGTGTCATTATATCAGGATTTCTGCAAGAATAAACACCTGCAGTCTCATAATTCTCCTATAAAGGAAAGCTCAGAGTTTAATTTTTAAAGGTTTATCTTGAATTCAACCAAAATGATCCGACAGTCATGCTTATGTTGGAAATTCAAAATGAAAATTTGTTTGAGGGGTGGAGATGATAACTTCCTTTGAAAATAGAGACTTTAAATGTCAAAAAGACATTAGCGCAGCCCTAAAAACAATACTGTTAATATAACGTAAATTAAAATTACTTGAGTAATTGCTGCTTAAATATCTTCAACATGATCAGTAATAAAGATTAAAGTCTCAACACCGAATAGTTATCCTGTTATCTTAATATGTGGTTTAACCATCAAAGACCCAAACAGCCGGCAGCTAAAAATTTCTGTTGTTTTTAAAGCTTAATAACCTTTCAATTAAATTCAAATCACTCCATTTGTCTCTGAGGAACAATTTAAAAGCAACTGCTCAAGAAGACTAGCAGCTTAAAACAGTCTGCAGGCATAAATGTCTTGTTTATTATGTTATTAAAATGGCTTTATTTAGCTTAATGTTAGGATTAAATTAATCCATTCTCAATAAAAGCAAATGTAAAACTCTGACTTTAAAATGGACAAGACTAAAACTTCAGGTTCTCCTGATTAAAATGACGTCTGACACTTGATGCTGACTGATAGAATAAGTTGAGAAATACAAAATAAATCATAACAGTTAAATAACCTCAACTATTTTAGAATTATAACATCAAGAAATCCCTTAAACCAACCTATTTTATTGAAAATAGGCACAGTGAAGTCTGCAAAGGTTCCATTAAACAGAGAAATATAAAGTCTTAAAATATGAAAATAAAAATGAACTTGCTCTAATTTTGTGTCTGGAAGCATTTTTAATGACAAAAAGCCTCCATGCAGAGCAATAGAAATTCAAAGATTACAGAAATTTTTATTAACATTTATGCACATTTACATAATTATTTTCAAAGAAAGTGATTTATATTATTCACAATTCATTTTTAAAATACAATATTATCCCCTCAGGCTGCAAAAAGAGTGAAATGTCGGCGTTGTGTGCAGAATTCCACTGTTGGTCCATTCATATCTAAAATGCAAAACAAAAACAAACAAACAAAAAAAAACAGTAAATAAAATTCCTAGCACTCGTTGCTGGTGAACGGGCAGATCACACACACTTGTGCGATGTCGTCATATTCGTACGTCCTCTTCAGAAACGTGTCTGTGAGTCTCAAACCGGAAATACTCTGAAACAAAGAGGTGAAGGACGTGATTTTAGGAGGCAAGAGGAGCACAAAGATCTGAGCTGACTGCTTTCTTTAAAGCCTCATTCATACCTGCAGCCCCTGGACGGATGAGAAGAGAATAAGGGGCAGGGAGAGCGAGGCGCCGGGGCAAAGCTTCCCCAGCTGCCTCCCTGAAACACCACACCAGTGGATCGACCTGGTGTTACACATCTCCAGCACCAGATCCATGGTTCTTTCACTGCAACACGAAGGCAACAACAAGTTTAATCACTTTTTTTTTTAACTATAAAAACACCACCGAAGGTTGTCTTGTTTTTTGGTAGAGAGATTTTACCTGCAGTTAGTGATTTTTACGATTATATCAAAAGGTTCTTCGAGGTTGACGGTATCAGGAATCATCTCCAAAGACAGTCTGATGTCTCCATAACCTGGAGCCTGGAGCACAAACAAGAATAACACAGGAGGATTAAATAAATGACATCCTTTCATTTTTGCATTAGCTTGCACATTAAAAAAAGCATCTTGATACCATTCTTTGCAGCTGGCTGGTCTGTAGTCTGCCTCTCTCCCCGAGATTTGTCTTCCATACGATGTCAAGCTTTCCTATCACCGTCACGCCCTTGATGACACCGGCCTTCTCCGCATACTCCGGCTTCGGCTTCAGGCAGTACAGGTACTGCCGTGTGTCCATCGGCTGCAGGTAGGACATTTTCCCAAACGTGGACTCCCTGGCAGAGAAAGTAACAGAGGAGCATGAGGTGTAAATATGACAATAAAAACCACCGTTTGAGTTTTAATAATTAGATCACACTGAGGTGGTTTTACCCTCCGTCTTCAGACGTGACCGTGTTGAGCTCTGTTACGTTGTACATCATGGAAGGTTCCAGAGAGACCTTCTCCATGAACATCGGTGAGGTGGTGATGTTCTGGATCTGAGCCTCCAGGAAAACTTCATCTGTCTGGATTCGGAGAAGCTGCGAGTCAAGCTCGTGTTTGTGGTCACGACTGAGTACAGTGACATTTATCTCCAAGGCGAACTGAGCAACACACCCACTTCATCATCAGGAATTAAGAGGAGTTAGGTTTGTGCAGAGTCCTACTGTCCTAAAGGATGCATTCACATTTATTCAACTCAAGTCTTATTCACATGCTCATGTGTGCATTTCATGAGTTACTATTTAATATAATGTTACCCCTGTGATTTTATTAATCTTCCACAGAGAGAAGAAAATCCACCTGTGCTGTGCATGATGGACACAGTGAGGTGTGATAAACTGTATCTGTATTCACATAAACATGAGTCCTCTTTAACTTTTGGAAAAATAAGTCTATCCAGTACAAACTCAGATCAAACTGTCAGACTAGATTCTGTTGCTGCGCCGCCTAATTCTCACCTCAAATGTTTTTAGAAACATATTTTAGTTTATTTTAACGGGAGATAATTTATGACTAAGCCTCCATTTTCTCCTGTTTTAAGTGGATGAGCCAAAACTGAGCGCTGTGCGCTTAAATACAGATGCTTCCACACTAAAGGGGGCCTGTTTCCACCTTAAGAGATGGGAGACAAAATGGACAGCCACCTTAAGTAACTAACCATCAGTAATCAGAGTTAGACACAACAATTGGTCATTTTCCAAAGTGAGTGTAATTACCACAAAATCTGTGATATTTCTAATCACCTTCCAGAGCATCTCAGCAAGAAAACAGCCCAAAGAAACTTTAAGGGGAAACTTTGCACTAAAAATACAAAAACACTAGAAAACATTTGATTGGCTCAGTCAGACTGTTAAAGACTTCTTTCAGCCTCAGCTGAACCTTAGTGTGTTTCTGCACAAAAAAAGAGGACTGTTTTTTACTCCACACTTCTATTGGAGATACATATGAGAAGTTTTTAAGGCCGTAAACAGGAGGATCTTTTAATGTGCACATGAGCATGTTAGTAATGTCTCGAGACAGACTTACAAAAACATGTAAATGCATCCTTTAAGCCACTCTTTCTGTGATGTTAGAGGTAATAAACATTTATCAATCAGCCTCAGAAGACACATATAAAACTTGTCAACATTAATTACATAAAAAGCGAATTCTATTTAGTTTGCTCAGTGAACCTTTGTCGAGATTGTTAGTACGAGTGCTGACCAGTGGAGTGTACAGCAGAGGTTGCACAACGACAATCGACAAGTAAATCAAACATCAACTAGTTGTGTGTTTTTATCAGTTTATTTAAAGCTGCCATGTCATCTGCAACGGAGCCTTTTAGAGGAATCTGATTACAGTTGGTATCCATCAGTCTATCCTGAAAGCAGTCACCCGACGCGGTGGAAATAATTATTCAAAAATGTGACAAAAATGTCTTAATCAATGTAAATGCAGTGTGACAGCAGCAGAGCAGGTCTCTGAAAAGGCCTTTGCAGAGACAAAAACGCTGCAGGTTCAGTCTTTGGTCTGTGATTTCTTTGATTTTCTACACTTATAGAAATCACTAATGCACATTCAGACTGTGTGTTTCCTTTTTTCTTGCAGTTGCTCCCCATTAGAGGTCGCTAAAGCAGATAATCTGTTTACTTCTTGCTTGCAAAACCAGCTCCACCCAAACCAGCATGGAAATCTGATTTTATGATCTGCATAGTTGATTTGACACAGGCTTTTTACGCCGGATGCCTTCTCTGACACAAGCTTCCCTTCTTTTTATTCTTTTCATGTCTGGAACCAGCGTTTATAAATGCATCTACAACAGCTGGAGAGCAAAGTGGGCTCAGTGTCTCGCCCAAAAACACCTCGACATGTTTACAGGAGGAGTTGGGGATCAAACGCTGCAGTCAGCAGACGACCCGTTCTTTCTCCTGATCCTACAAACACAATGCTTAATAACCAGGCAAAAAAAATCAAGCTGCTCATCTGTCACTCTTGTTTTTATGTCGACAACTAGTTGATGCTTTAGGAAAAGTAGCACTTAGTAAAGTTTGCAGCTGTCAAACCATCAGTGCAACCTCCATCTGTACACAGTAAGATATAACGAGAGAAGCAGAGATTAGTTCATGCCTGCAATTCATAAATCAAGAACTGACCATGAACCATGAGGTTAATGTTAAATCACAGAGCTGAGCATCTCTGATCCATGCAAAGCCATTCCAACCAATAACCCAAACCCTGTTTTTTTTATACATAGAATCATATAAATCAGTTTTATTGACTTGAAATCATTTTACAATCACTGATGATGAGACTTTAATGCTGTAACCTTCAACCCAGCAATAAAAAAGCTAAAAAAGAGATTCATTTGTATCTGCAGGCTTACATAATCATTTTATATTTTGATAAATAGAGCATTTATAGAGCATATGCATAATCCCCACTGCTGATAAACTGTAAACTCATTGTTATCCCCGCCCACCAAAATTTGACACCACAAATTTTAATTAAAAAGTCGAAGCCTTGAGTCGGATGAGTTTGCAAGAAAGCGTGAGCGTCCAAAGAAAGGGCAAAAATAAAGATGATGGAAAGTTAAACATCGAGGACTTGTATGTTAAAATCAAAGTAAGCTAAGTCTCTGTTCATCTTCAACATCTGGCAGATGTTTTATTATTCACACACTACTTTCCATTCGTTTACTTTGCACCTTTCTTTTGGCTCCAGAAAGACAAAGTCTGCTGCACCAAAAAGGATTAAGAGAAGCTAATTTTCAGTGATGAGAACAGAAGAAACAATTACCACAGAACTGAGGTCACTCTAATGGAGAAAATAAAATACAAGACATTATAAACAAATGAAGTTACATGCCAAAGATGATGACAATGAATATTTGCATACCGCTGATACAAAAAAGCTACCGGTATGAAAATGAGAAAAAAGGAAAAAGCTTGTCGGCTCTGTGAGGAAAACGCTCGATCTCCAGCTATTTACAGTGTTTTTCTATTCAAGTTGATGTTTGTGGAGGTGCGAGCGTTTTCCAGGAGACCTGTATAACATTAACTGCATGTATTAGCATCTGGAAATGTTCCTAAACTATGAAATGAAACATGATATGAAGCATGTGAGAACTTGCATGTCAGACGATACAGTTCTTCTATTTGCACAAAGTCTGTATGGTGATATTTTTCAGCTTGTGATATTAAAAAGCAGTTAACTTACCTCTGCGTTGTAGAACTTTGTCTTCACGTCGAGCGGCTTCAGAACCTGATTGAAAATAGATTGCAAACTGAACGCTGTGCTTTTCTCACACTGCACCTCCATTTGGCAAAAAACACTATTTGCCTAATCAGACCGGAAATCTTCAGCTAAGCAGAGGAAGACATGGAAATCTGAAGGCAGTAGTGTCACAACTAGTTCACAAACTGAGGGAAGAAGAACACAAGACACCAAACCAAAGCTTGGATGGTAATTGCATTTGCTCTGTTAAAGCACTGAGACATTTCTCAGGTCTCCTCAAAGCTCACACATTACTTTACTTCTGCTGTCTAATGAGAGATTTCAAATATAACTCACCTGGAATTTGAAGAACTTCCGAAAATAGAGCTTCTCTCCGTACTGAGTGGTGTAACTGACTGCACAAACTAGGCTGGAAATAAAAAAAAACAGAAATAAACATCTAGAAGAGCAAAAAAAGAAAACAACATCCGAGACAGAAGACAGACTTTAACACTTACATGTGTGTTCCAATTTCTTTGACTTCGTGGTGAATAACGTCATCTATGCAGCATTCAGGTTTAAGTTCTGCTACTGCAGAGTTTGATGCTGAGAGGTTGAGCCTCTGTGAGCTGGTCTGTAAGTCGGCCTGTGGATGAATGCAGCACGCAGCAGAGGAATCATGGGTAAAAAGTTTAAATAGAGGAACATGTGTTGGAAAGAGTTGGTGTTTCTTTTTCTACAGTACCTTCACAATAATGTCCTTCACAACCTGGTTGCTGTCATTGTGCACACTTATGTAACTGGAGAAAGTCTCGCCAAGGAAAATGTTTCTGTGTGATGAAGAGATGTTAAAAAGTCAACTCTTAAAACAACAGACATCTGCAAAAAAAGCTCTCAGTGCTGATTGTTTAACTCACAAAAGCAAATAAATGTTTCTTACCCAAAGTTCTGAGGTAGTGTGAGCATCTCCCCGAGCATTAAAGTCTCTGCTCCTTTGATGGTGGACGGATCCTCCCTCATAAGCTGACCGAACAAATCCCCTGTGGAGGTTAAAACACAGAAACGAAGTGTGGGGTAAATGTAACACCTGTTAATGAATATTAATCAGGTTCCACTGAGCGCTGAGGCACACACACTTACAACCTGACAAGACACATAACAAAATGTTTGTGTTTGTGTTGCAGAGTTCAGCTAACACACCAGAGAGCAACAAGCACCTTTATTATGTGCAAACAACCAACAAATAAACACTGTGGGCTACATGTTTTTATTTTCTGGGTTAATTTCACAACAATCTGCTTGTGTTACAACATAATACTATCAGTTATTTACATGTGTTGATATGCAAGTTGTAGCAAATTTGCAAATTTGTCCTCCTGTAGTGTTTTGCCTTGATTGCCAAACTAACAGCACTGAATGGTCTGTAGACTTTATAAACCCTGTGCTCTGCTCACATGTCTAAGATGTAGCCACAGCTCCGGCAGCAAAGTTTTCTGAAGGTTTTGAGTATTCTGTGAAGAGCAGGAAGGATCACAGAGCAGAAGAACCTTTGAAGATCAGGTTTCAAAGCAGACTGAGCCAAAAGAATTTTCATTGGGTTCAAATTTCTGTCCTTCAGTCTCATGAGTTGACAACATAAAGCTTATGGGGTGTTTAACACTCTGACCAATGCCAGTAAGTTATCACATACTCATATGACACACGCGAACACATATACCTTTATTATTAATAACAACATTAAAATCAATCAGTAATTCTGCAGGAAAAGCAGAAGTTACATCAAAGAATGTTTTTAAAAAGTAATATATTTGTATTTCTAGAGTCAAATTCAACCATTTAACCTTTGTGTACTTTAACATAAGCTGTCATTTAAATGCTACTGTTATATATATAGCAATCCCTTTTTGAAGTGACAGTGTGATTAATGGTCTATAGTAGCTCAGTTACAGTTTTTCTGTGCTGAACTTTGACAGAAACTCGCAGCAGGTTGCAATTTAAACTGGGAACAAGAACTTAAAATTTTGATCTCTCATACAGATGTGCATCACATCCAAAGCAAATATTGCTTTAAATGCATTAGATTAGATGCAGTTTAAAATGATTATGAAACACGTTAATCTTAATTACATTTAATTGGTTTATTGGTAGACTTTCTGTTGACCTCTCTAGTGTAGTTCTGAGATTAAGATGTTGCTGTTATTCTGTTTTTTTCTTGGGAAGGAATACTCAAAAAAGAGGAAGCAAATTTCTCAGGGAGGTAAAAAGTGGAAGCAAGATGTTCTTGACCCTGGTTCAAATCCCCATGTTGCCTAATATTATGTACAATATTATGAAATGGTGATTGGGACTTCTCAAAAGAAGCTTAATTTTCAACCTCTTGTGTTCTTTCATGCTAAAACTTTGAATCTCTACAATCTAAAAAACAACAGCAGCATTGTACATTGGCAGAGACAAACACTAAGAGGCAATTCTGCAGATAAAGGACTGTTTTGCTCATGTTTTCTGGGCTTTAAAGCCATGACTAGGCTTCATGACAAACACAGGCTGCACAGCACTGCTGCCTAACA
>JAPZDW010000011.1:19368166-19378884 GCA_029814725.1 Acanthurus nigricauda
TGTGTCTTATCTGCAGAGTAGTGATGTGTAACACGTGGATATAAAAAATTGAATGTTACTTTTTTTTTTTGTTCAAATACTTGTCAAGTGGAATGCAATGCAGAAACACATTTAATTAACAGAGAGCAAATTAAATTACGCAAAGAAAAGGGCAGAGAAGAAACCTTGGAGCATCTGTTGTCTTTGTAATTAAAAGTACCTCTTTGTCTCCTCGTCATCAAGCATCTCCCAGTGGCAATGTTACTGAACAGGCCAATCTTCAGCGGAGAACAAAAAAAAAACTCAGACAGCAATTCTTCCAGGCAAAACCACCAGCCGCACCACCGAATCCTCGCAATTACACCTCTTATATATTTATATTGTGTATATTTCATTGTGTTTGAGGCTCTATGATGGCGCCGTTAGCCTGTTGCATCCACTTAACTCAAGACTGAAGAATCCCAACAAAAAGGATTGAAAAGATTATCATTCTCTTGTGCCACCATGACGCTGATATTTGTGCATTTAAGGGAAATGTCAGGACAACTATTGGATGAGTCGCCATGAAATTTGGTACAGATGTGCATAGCGACTTGTGATGAATTAAATAACCTTGGTGATCTCTTTATTTTTAGTATCATCATCAGGTTTTTTCATCAGGTTCACAGAGTGAAGGCTAGCTTAATAATATAGACACACACTCACATCACACACCTCAAACACACCATCAGACAGAAACACAGACAGGCGGCTAATGGTGTTGACACTCTGGAGACGCAGAACCAACTGAGCAGAGAAACACCGACCTCCTCGTGAAGCCTCTCATCCGGGCTGATTGCCGTCAGCTGAGGGATCGCAGGTGCAACCGAAAGCTGCTGACGAGCAAAGGTGAGTGAAACCTGACACCTGAGACCCTTCTGACTGTAACTCCAATCTGACTCCAGCCAATGCTGAGTTTTATTTTTGGACCAAGTAACTAGAATACTTCAACTACTGTACTGCCATTCAGCTTCAGCAGTGTTCTTGTCATTAGTGTTAATTAGCCATCGTTAGCATGATGACAATCACAGCAGAAAACATGACCTGCTAAATGTAAGTATGACAGATATTATGCAACTTAATTAATCTCAGAAGGAACGGATGTAGCGGAAGCTGCTTTAAGATAATAATAAGTGTTAAAATGTATAATAAAAGTGTGAAAATCATTGTTAGCATGTTAGAGTGGTGACATCAGTATGTAGCTTAAATTATCAACATGTCGAACTGTCAAGACAAAGCAGCCATTTTCTGCCACTTTTAAACAAAAAGAAAAAGACTGTTGTGCTTTTTTTTTTGTCATACATGACAAGCTTCATAACTTATCTGTGAAAATAAAATCAAAATCACTGTTTTGGACATTTTTGGACAGCAAAATAAAGGCATTGAATTCTCGTTTTTTTGTCACTTCCTGTATCTCTTCCCTCGTACCTGAAATGCATGGGGCGTGTCGTCCACACAGTAGACCCTGAGGGTGAAGCCCAGAGAGTTGCTGGTATCCGGACTACCAAACACAGCGAGCCTCAGTCGCTTGGCTGCCTCCTGGCTCAGCGGCTCCCCCACCAGGGCGTAGCGCCCCGGATGCTGCAGTAGCACATGGCACCTCTGGGCCTCCAGCAGACAGTAGCAGGAAGTGCTCTCCTCGTCCACTGACATCACTTCCTTTGGAGGAAAGAGGGACCAGATTTAGTTCAGGTGAGCTAAGCATATTTTTTTAAGGTTAACAGCAAAATAAAAAATTTTCCTCTTGATTTTTGAGGATCGAGCTTTACGCATGGACAGCCAAGACTTTGTTTGATGAGAAAGAAAGAAGCTTTAACTTAAAAGTTAAAGCTGAAAGCTGAACACAACTGAGCCTGTGTTATGCAGGTTACACTACTTTATTATTCTATCTATTATTTACTAGCTTATTATGTTTGGAAATATAGACGGAAAGAAAATAAATGGCAACGGAGTTACGCAACAAGCCACGAGGGGCATAACTCAGCATTTTAAATGCACAAAAGTGACTGTATTGTTATTAAGGGTTTTATTAATACGTCTCACAAACGGCGAGCTGGAAACTTTCCCTTATGCACAGACTCAGGTTCACAAACTGCCCAAACCTGAACGAGGGCCAAATGAATAATCACACATCTCGCTAAACAGATGGGGGATACAGTAACACTGACAAAACGGATTAGCAGGGTGCAGTTGCACTCGATGGCCAATTGCTCATCATCTTGTGCTCAATACACCTTAAATCACCTTTTGAAACATAACTGTGACCCACAAGTCCCCTCTGCATATGGCCCCGGCTGAGGGATATAAGGCATCGCGGGGTAATTTAGTGGCCCACAGATTCCTAACCTGCCCCATTAGCGCTGCAGCAGACATGAAGGATCTCCATGACATAGCTCATCCCCGCCAGGCAGCCGGGGAGAAATGATGGAGTCAAACTCTAGCAGTACAAAAGTGCAAGCTTTAATGGGTATGGCACTGAGAGGCAGACGCAGCGAGGGAGAGAGAGGGGGAAGAGAGGAAGACAGAGGGGGAGAAAGACCTCCATCTCCCATTATATCACTAATTCCAGAGATTAGGTTTTGAGTGAGGATCCTTCCTAAGATAAAGGGCTCATTATTTCACAGTGACAGAGGCGGGTCGCGGCGCTACATTTTCTTAAAAGAACATCTCTTCCTCCTCTGAACCTGTCTGCGTCTTTCTTCTCCATCCGTCTCCTCCTTCTCCGCTGACTCACTCCGCCATTCTCTCCTTTCCCGTGGCATATAGCTCCCCCCTCGGTGATGGGTCTTTTGATAGCTCCCTTTTGTGCCACGCTGCTGCCGGCAAATTACATCTGTGTAAATGTCACACAGAGTGAAAGGACCGGACCGGGCGAGAGCCACAGGCGCTCCAAGGTCACGCAAACTCGGTGGCTCCGGGGTCACACTGGCTCGATGAGGTCCCCAAAGCTTTTTGATGAGGTTAGTTAAACATTAAAAGAGCATCTTAGATATGTCTACTCCGGCAAGAAGGCACCAGAAAATAGACAGAGGCTGTTTGGATTGAAGTCAGATGTCTGAACAAGTCTCTGTGAGACTGTGAAGTAGCTCCACAGGGCAGAGTTTAAGGACTTTTCAGAGGTGTTATTTGGCTGAAAGAGCTAGATGTGAGAAGAGAATCTCACAGCAGCAATCACAGCTATGGCACTATATTGTATTTATAGCAATAAAGTCTTGAATCTTTTAAAAAGCACACCTGCCAGTTTTTATTTTCCCTTCGGCTGCGTTGTTGACCTCAAACTGAGATATCAGATATTTGTTTGTGTGCATTTAAAGTTCATTTTTAATCGAGTTAAGTGGCTAGTTCAGGGACGTTCAGCTAGTTTTGAAAAGAACTGTCTGTAAAAGCTTTTTACAGATGATTCATCAGTGTTTCTATATATGTTTATGTCATTATATCACCTGTCTCTTTATTTAATCTCTGGCTTCAGCTCATTTATGTGAAACTATATCCATATTTAAAATTTGTCGGCGGTGAAGGAAGTATTCAGATCTTTTTCTGAAGTAAATGTACTAATACACACTATAAAGATACTTGTAAAGATTCTTACATTGAAAATATTAAAGTAAAACACACAACTATGATCAGGAAAATGTGCTTAGATTGTTAAAAGTATAACATCTCAATGTAGAAAAATGTCTCCTATTACTGTTTTACCATAATATATAATTTCCTTAGACTATTATTACTCGTGCATTCATGTAAAAGCAGGATTTTAGTGTTGAAGTTGGTTGAAAAGCTGATTTCATGCAAGATGGGAACAAATGATTATTTTTTTGAGGATTAATGCTGATTATTTTCTTTAATGTTGTTTACAGACAGTCCTGACCCCAAAAAAAGGACAAAACCATGAAAAAGTACATTGACCTCCAGCTTGCACTCCTGTTTTTAGTCTTTAAAACCAGAGTTGTGTCTCAGTATTGGACAGCCGTTGGTTCGTGTTGTAGTTAACTTTGTTTTGGCTCAGATGAAACAGCTGTTTCTGCTGACAGACTGCATTCTATGTGTTGCATTCAATGTCTATGTGTTGCATTCAGTGGCAGCAACTTCATCTTTGCTATATATTTTTTTGAGCTGTGTACTTGTTTTATCCCAAATTTTTTAATCTCACTCAGAAATCTGTTGAATTTCGTCTTCTGTCTCTAACTTCTGGGGTAAAAAACAGTAAGAGAGCGAAGAAGGAAGTTTGCAAACATGACTAAACATAATGTGAATCATCTGTGACTATTTCTGTCTGAGTCATTTCTGATCACATGGATTTTTATCTGCAATGGAGGAAAGGAAACGAGTAAATAAACAGATCCCATGATCCCTTGCTACTTTAAGACGTTATCAAACCACATCTTTTTGTTTTTACCGTCTTGATGGAGACAAATTACATATAAGAGAAGTGTTTTTTATTTATTTTGTGTACACTTTTAATTAGTAGACTGGTCGACATTCAGATGATTTGAAAGAGTGAATCTTTCATAATGTTCTTAATATTCCACATTATAGTTAATTTTACAAAATTATTCACCTCAGTTACACCAGTTTTACCTTGCAGTTACCTTAAAATAGTAAAATGACACAATAACATACATTTAAAAACCTTTTTTTGATATTTCAGATGCAGTTTCACCATGTAATACATGACAAAGACAAACACACAGAGCCCATGTGCAGTATGTATGAACATCATTTTTTTCTCCTCATAAAGTGAAATGTGCTTGTGCTCAGATTTTTATGAACAGCTAAAATGCAGAATTCACAGTTTCACAAAAAGAGTAATGCTTTAAAAATACCATTATCATTAAACTGGAAAGAAATGAACATTTCAGTGACTAATAGCCACCATTTGCATTTGGTCTGACATTTCTTTTGGATGTATGACAGCATGAGGTAGAGCTTGAAAAGGCTGAGTTTTATGCAGAATGACGAATCTGAGCTGGCAACCCTGAAATCGGCTCCGTGCTTGCATGACTACACCGCAGGATGAAAATTTTCATCAAAGTTAAGTTGTAGCAGTTTTATCAGTTCGTATTGATATTCCGGGCACAGCGCTGGCGAAGTTGTGTGTTTACACATGTGAACGTTTAGCTAAGAAATTTTAGGCCTGATAATTACAGATGAAGTTTAACAGAAGTGACTCACCTCCCATTTGTTGTCCTGCATTTGTCGCTTTAGCCGAATGGTCCAATTATCAGCAGCAACTTCTGCACAATGGGCTATGGTCATGGCTATGGGGCAGGACAGGTCGAGGCCTGGTGGGCCGTATGCGACGGCTGGACTCAAGAAGATCTCGGGCACCTCGTCGGGCAAAGTGCTGCACACACAGAGGTACAGTGAAAGTGCATAATCGAGCAAAAATATCTGATAATATCACATGAAAAACGATTAAATCAAGTAAGTTTTCTTTGCAATGAGACACAGCAGGAAAAAAACAGCACAAAAATAAGCCCAACTAATACATCATCCCTTAAACAAGTATTCAGATAGCAGAATGACCCTTGCCTATGAACAAAGTCAACCCAAATCCTTGGACAGTCATAATGAATCAATCCCTGACCAGCTGACACACAGACACACAGATAGAGGAAGATTAAAGCACCAAGACTAATGGACAGTGGGGCCAGGGAAGACAGGCTTTAGCACACAGCGTGTAAGCTTCGTGGGTCGATGGAGCTTATGAAGCCTGCTCTGGCCAGCCTGGTGACAGATTAGCTGGGCCAAGCTGCTCTTGGCCGGGGGCCCAATCTTGGCTGGAAGCCCTGAATACTTAGAGCAATCAATGGGACCACCATCAGTCATGCAGTTGGCCCGGCTGGACACCTCACATATACAGTACACAGTATCGGTGCTGTTGTCACTGGAGCAGCATGGATATTTTCTCAGCATCATTAATACAACTGCAGCGGGGGCAAACCCCTGACACGCAGGCAGGGACGCTGCACAAATGTGTGTGTGCACGTGGAAAAAAAAAAGGTAAAACCAACCAAGTGAGAGTGAGTTAGAGTATCATTTTAATAGATCTCACTTCAGACTCACTAGATCACATGACATCCTCACGTCAATACTAATTCCAGGCAGGTCTGTACCATGTAGTTTGTTCACAGTGGAGCAGTGACCACACAAAGCATCAGCCAGGCTGCAGAAGCATTCAGAAGTTCCACTTGACTGACCTCAAGAAACACCTGTATTGCATTATTTCTTGTTAGTGCATAATGGAAAAATTAAAGTGATTTCTTGCATGCTAACTGCACGAACGGCCCGCTAACTGGGCTTCAAATAACAATATTTTTCATTGATTTTTTTCCTCAATGAATAGTTGCAATTAAAGGGCCAGTGTTTAAGATTTAGAGGGATCTATTGGCAGAATATATATTATATTTTCATTAATGCATAATTACTTGAAAATGAGAATAGTTGTGTTTTTGTTACTTTAAAATTAAACCTTGAAATCTAAAGAGGCTCTTGCTTCTCTTGGAGGCCGCCATGTTGCCTCAGCATGTTACTACAGAAGCCCTGAATTGACAAAACAAACTCTTGTCTCTATAAATGACCTGGAAGTGCATGAAGTGATGAGCGGAGGGGTGTTTAGCTGATTGCAGCCTGTAGATTCAATGCTATATGCCACAAAATACAACATAGTGGACTTTTAATTGAGAATGAATCAACCGCTTTACACTGTTTCTTTGAGTCAAAGATGACATCTATTGATAAGCTGGTTGTCCAATGAGCAGTCAATCACCAAAGACATTAAATTTACAGTGAAATCGAGCAGAGAAAGGCAGCAAACTCTCAAATGTGACTTGAAAAATGGCCAAAACAATCACAGTTTTACTTGTTTATTGCAAAAAGTGGCCACTTAATGGATCATTTAACTCATTGGTTCAGCTCAGACAATTACCGTAGTTCGTTGTGTATACTGGCAGTGTGCAGCATTAAATTGGGACACAGCTGCTGGTTTTCAAATTAGACCCTCTCCCGTTTTACTTCATTATTTTTTCAACAACATTATTATTATTTTTATAATCTTTAAATCACGACACAGCATTTCATAGCAGGATTTCTTTCACTGCAACAATTACCTGTAAGATGCATGACAGGTGTTATATGTATGAGGCGGAGGTGGGAAGGTGAGGTGTGATGTACGAGCCTGTGTGTGTGTGAGCATTGCTAAGAGGGCTAGCATCCCCCACGCAGCACAATATGTGGCTGAGGCTGTTTGGCTCCACTCATTTGAACATTTTCTGGTGCCAGGTGCTGTGTGAAACTTTATCCTTCATTATGCTGTTACCAATCAACACTAAAAAATTAAAAGAGGTTACGATCCGCTGTCTAAATATAAAATCATGTATCCAGACAGCACCGTGGCCCTGCAGCTGCACTTTTGTGCTAATCAGCCCCGAGCGCAGAGGAAACCAAGGTTACCTGCTGCTGAGACTATGGTAATTAGCCAGACTGCCTGTGAGCAAAGATTAAAGATGGTTATTTAGCATCTCTGATTGTGGATTTGAGAACAAAGAGACATCACTCCAGGATGATGGTTCAAGTTTAGATATCAGATCGGGGTTATTAGCTATAGTTAAGTCTCTTCTTGTATGTGCAGGACACACAATACGCCTCTGTCACTCCTCCACACGAAAGCATCCGGCGTAGCATTCTTTTTTTTTTTTCCTTTCCTCAGACTACAATTATAAAAACATTTTGACAGTGCCTCATTAGTGTTTGACAGTCTGTCTTTCAAGCTCTCACAGAAGCATGTGGACAGAGTTTCCAGCCACAAAACTGAGCTTTCGAGATGGAATTTAATAACTGAGTTCGTCTTTTTTTTAAGCTTAAGAGTCAGTTCATCCAAATTGAATAGACAAACAAACCCATGAAAAAAAAAACCTCTTCATGGTATCTAGTCATGTAGATTTCCATTGTGGTGCACACAGAAATTAAAATTATATTAAACAAAACCATTTCCCTTTATTTCCCATTTGTTTCTAGTTTTTTTCCCCACAGTTCCTTAGGCTAAACCGAAATTGAAAGATTATCTTCCCCACCTGAGTAAGTTCTCTCTCCTCCTTCCTCCCAACTGGAGCCCAAGAAGCCGATGATTATTAATTATATTGATAATTATTTAAATCCCCTCACTGAGACAGTGGTCCTGTTGCTCTGGATAAAAATCCACAGACACAGTGTGAACGCTCAACATCCCTGGACTATCAAAAGCTACTGTTAGCATCTTCAGCTAGGCAGGTAGCCAATAAACAAACACTTGAGGCAATTAAATCCGATTTTGTGCAGCTCCCTCTGGAGTCACAGAAGGCTTTATATCATTTTTTTTCACATGAACAGCAGCATTATCCTGAAGATCTGTCAAGTGAGAGTCCACTTTTTTATTTCTCTCAATACAAGCATTGAATTTGATTATAAGCAACTTTATGGTTGGCTCTTACAGCTCATCTGTGACGTTTCAGCAGCAGATTGCAGCTGTTTTTTGCAAAAGGAGAAAAAAAACAATAAAGCAATCTGTACATTGAATGCTTGGCTGCAAACAGCAGACAGACAAAAGTGGCTAAATAGCTAGCTTTGCATTTAGCAGCTTAAGAATTTAACCCAGGAGTGAGTGGAAATTAACATTTGTGAGGTTTAAAGTGAAGAAACACCAAAAATATAATGCTAATGTTGCTTTTTGTCTTTGTTGGATGTGTAAAAAGTCAGCTTCTTGCCCAAACGTCAGCCACAACATCTGAATAAAGCAGCGCTTGGCTTGAAAGCTTGTTGGAGCAGCAAAAAATAAATGGAGGAAGGATTGCTGGTGAATTTAAGGAGAAGCTTAGTAAAGTATGAGTACGATAAAGTTTGTCAATTCCATAGGTTCAAACAGGACGGTACAAATAAAATGACCTCAAAAAACAACCAAAATCTTTAAAGGAGGACAAGTCTGAAGCAGGTATGACGGACATTAAGGAGTAAAATGAGCCTACCTGCAAAATATGCTGAAAAAATGAGGATGATAATGCTCGACTCATTCACTCAAGCTTGTGTGAGTCACATCAAACCAGGCGTATTTTGTCACACACTATGATTCTGCCCTTGGACTACCCACCGTCCCCCGCTGAGCTGAAGAAGATCACACACAAAACAGCCTCGTAAAAGCCCAGAGGATGGATGGAGAGCTTTTGCGAACACCTGAAACCGAGCCAGAGCTGATCGATTCCCATTCTTCGCGAGGAGGGGGGGAGCGTCGTCTTATGCAGATGGCCGAGGTTTGAATGGAGGAAAAAAGGATCCAATTTCTCCTGTGGACTACGCGGCTGTCAGAAGATAGGCTTTGACTGACAGCTCAGTGGTGCACGGCTCCTGCAGCTTCTTAAACGACAGCCAGAAAAGTAAACAGCATCAGGCTTATCAGAGCAAAGCAGGAGCCCGGAGGGCAAAAGCTTGGCTGAATTGGGGAGGGGGGAGACTTTAGGCAGGGGAGGGCACAGCCAACCCACAGACTGAGCTATGAGCCACGACCTATAAATGACCTTTGATCTGTATCTTTAGCCGGATGACCCGAGGCACTTGTGAGAGACAGTTGAATTTCAGACGGCCCTAAATGTCACTTTCGATTCTCCCTCGGATGTAGAAATCAAATTTCTTTGAGAAGCGCAGGCGGTTAGCCGTGTTGTTAAGGTGATATCTCGCTAGCAGGGTTTCACACATTTCTCGCTGACACATTGATACTGTCTGCTATAAATCAAGAACATGTCCAAAAACTGACTCCTGCTTGTCAGATAGTGTTTGAGGCTCCGTTGCAAGGAAGTCAAAGGTATTAGACTCCTTTTCAAAATGGTTCTTATCTATCTCACCATTTTCTTCTTAAGTAATAGCTTTGAGAAAAATCTCAACTACAAAAAAAAAACACAGGCTCCTGCTGGCAGGCAACAGTCATCCAAACTTTGTGGCATATCACGTTCAGCCGAACTGAAAACCAAATCAATATCACTTATCATCATGACTTCACAATTTCCACCACTCCAGCCAGTCACAATGGAAAGAGATATCGTCACAGTTGCGTCTCCAAACACAAAACAGGCTACTAGAGTCACGGAGTGTATCTTTCTGTGTCGAGACAGTTGCTTAAGGGAGAAATGCAATCTGTCTACACCTGCCAATGTATTTGTGACACATATGTCCTCCCCTGGTGTTTCTGCAAGATGAGCAACGGTCCCATGCTGGGTGGGAATATGTCTGCATCTGCACTGTGTGTGAGTGTGTGCGAGTGTGTGTGTGTGTGCATGTGACTGTGTTCTTTCTGTTTGTGAGAATCTGTGCATGTTTGTGGAGGAAAAAAAAAAAAAAATGGCAGGAAGTGGGACGAGACACGCTGTGTGACGCGTTGATAGATTAAAAGAGAGCAGCCCGCGAAGCAGACTGCAGCGCCTCGGCGAGGAGCCGCTCACCTGCTGTCCTCATGGTTGATGATCATGTACATTTCCCAGGTAGTGTCTTCTGCGATCCCCCCATGAGGCACCAGCAGACTGATACCTGCAGAGAAGCGAGTATGCAAAAATCTGATCATCACGCAGCCAGACATGCACGCACACACACACACACACACACACACACACACACACACACAAAGCTGCATGGCTGTCAGGTCTCTTTACTAAAAAAGTGACACCCAGAAAGGTGATGCC
>JAPZDW010000012.1:1284-12237 GCA_029814725.1 Acanthurus nigricauda
ACGAAATTGTCAATGCGCCAAGCTGAATCTGTGGACACCTCCCCCTGGTGCGCCATCACGCCTATCTCGGCGCACCCTGGCCTACCAAATTGTCAGATACACTGCGCACGGTTGTGCGCTGCTTGAAATTACCAATGCGCAGGGTGCGCCAGGCTCCGCCATTCTGCGCCACCTTGCGCTGCGCCAGGAAATTAGAGCCCACTGTCTACAAATCAGGAAATTTTAAGATAAAAGAGTCCCAACTTTTATTTTGATGTGTCAGAAACATATTTCATCAACATTTAAGTTAATAGGACATTGAGCCAGACAACTTGATCGGCACATCCACAACACTAGCTCGTCCTTTTGACTTACTGGCACTCATGAGGCCCATAAGGTACACAACTGTGTGTCAGATTTTTTTTATGGTCAGAGGGACACATCTCTTCTTTTGCATGTATATTGTTCACACGATCATACTAATAAAGTGTGGTGTCATAAGTTGCTTTGTCGCAATTTTTAATGTTTGTTCTTTTAAGGAATTGGATGTGGAGAATGTACCACAGTTTTCAGCGAATTTAAGCACTGCTGTTGAGGAAGACAAAACAGAAATTACAAACTCATCTGCAACTATATCGACTATTGTTGACATCCTAGACAACATTGCAAATGTCACCACAACTGTCACTTAAAATGTCATGCATGTAAGTTAACCTTTTTTCCTGTGTACATTAGAATCACAAATGAACTCCCCAGGGCAATGGGGCCGCCATTTTGCTCACTCAGTAGCGTGCGCGGCCAACATGGGGAAGGTTCAGTCCTCCGTGCAGCGGTCGCGAGTTCGATTCTGGCTCTGACTCTTTGCTGCATGTCACTACTCGTTCTCTCTCCCTGTTTCCTTTCCACTCTCTCAGCTGTACTATCAATGCAGCCCAAAAAATATCTTTAAAAAAAACTTTGTTCAGTTATGGAATCAGAAAGAGACTCTTTCTGAATCTGGAGTTCCACCGAGCTGATGTAAACAACACCCAGCTGGTGCTGCAGACAGACATGTTAAACATTTTGAGGTGTTTTGTGAATGCTGTTTAATCCACCTGAAGGAAGCTTGAACACCTAATCCTGATCTAATCAGATCCTAATCATGGTCTAATCTGATTCTGATCCTGGTGAAATTGTAATTGTTCATGTCCAAATGCAGAGAAAGATAAAAACTTCCTGAACCTGAATGGATCCATCAATCAGATGGAGCAGAGGACATTTAGTTCTGTCCATGGGCTTCTTTTAGCGAAGTTGTGTTTTGTCTCAGAAGTAGAAGAGATCTGTAGTCGTGTTGGGTATTAGAAAGTATGTGAACGAGAACAATTTAACTTAATTAAGTATTTGGCAAAGACCGAAGTAGCATTTACCCTTCAAGCTGACAAAGCGAATGCATTATAAATCTTGCTGCTTCAGTATGAAGGTAGACTTGATGAAAGCGTTAATAGTATCAGTAAACATGGTAACATATATTAATATTTCCTGACTGATTACTTAACAGTTGATTTTAACTTTGTGAGATTTATTTGACATTATTAGTTTTTCTTACTAATAAATAAACACACTAAAGAGAAGCATTGTAATCAAACTCAAATCCAGTAAAGATAATGTACAGCAGCAGCAGTGACACACCAAATAATGTGGAATACTCAGCTTAGCTAATCATTGCTCTGAGTGCCTCCTTTCCTGACTGCACTAAGCAGGAGTAGGGTAAGGGGTGAGGGGGTTAGGGGGTTAGGGTTAAGCTACTAAGATACTGTGTCGCATGCTGGAGGCAATTGTTTCTGTCGGTGCCCAACAGAGTTCTTCATTAGGCACATTATTATAGGCTGTATAATGACTATAATATGGATAATGTTAATTTGTAATTGTGGTGACACAGTGAAAACAGCTGTCCAAGCTCTAATGATTGATTTTAATCATTTTAACGATATGCTTTAATTTTAAAGGAAATAATACTTAAAAATTGTTGGCAATAATTCCTGACTACAAATCAACATGATTCATGTGTCTTTCATTTAAAAAAAAATTAAGGGTGGGGGGGGGCTGGTTTCTGTAAAATGTCAGTCAGTGGTTTTGACCTGTTTGCATTATTGAGATTTCACAAATGAGTTGAATTCCTGTGGATTAACATGGTGGCACAATGATGAAAAAAATCTAAGGCTTCAGCAGCGGCAGGGGGTAAAAACTACCTCAGCTTTCAGCTCAAACTGTTGGCAAGTTGCTTCTTATCAAGCAATTTGCTTCTGCAGCAAATGGAAAGAAACTGTGCCACCTAGCTCTCAAAACTTTACACATCTTTGTCATGCAAGATTTCCAAGTCTCATGAAGTCGAGCCTCCAGAGCAAGTTGGACAAAATCACTGACTATGTTGCAATGCATTCAGTACGACAGCTGTCAGAAGTGTACAAGTCTGTGCAGGTCTAGCTTCTCTCGAACAAGCCTCAGTGTTTGTGATGTACTTGTCATGTGTCTTTCACATTTCTGTTAAATGTGTGTCTCATCCAAGGGATATTTCCTGACCCGTTTCCATTATCATTTGTTTACATAGCAGCTCCATACTTCCTGTCAAATGGCTCTTAGGTAAGATACTAAACAACTAAAGTCACTTGGGACTTTGGATAGAAGCTCCTGCCATTGAGTGTACGGCAAATTGACAATTAGGTTGCATTTCTCCAATCGTTAAACTAATTAAAGCACTTCACAACAAATTAGCATTCACCCATTTACACACACAATCATACACTAATGGAGGGTGACTTGTCTGTACAGTGCCAACCATTAGGAAGTCATACAGACACATACACACTGATAGAACTGCCACAAGGAGCACGTTTTGCTTTAGTATCTTGCTGAAGGACACTTTGACATACAGACTGGAGGAGTCTGGGATTGATCTACTGACCTTCTTATGCGTAAACAATCCTCTGTACCTCCTGAGCTACAGTCATCCCAATGTATTAATGTGAGTAAGAAAGTCAACTTGTATTGTACTGACTTTACTTAATGTCATTCAGGAACCTTCCTGATGTCACAGCAGACGATTTCTCTAAAGTGGACCTCCGTCAGTTCAAGTGGATACACTGGGAGGTAAGCAACACTCTGAGTACAAGAGATGAAATAGCAATACTAACCTGAGCAGTCCATCTTCATCATAAAAAAAAATCAAACCATACTGACCTGAGACAGACTAACCAAACTACCAGAAATACCAAGTGACTCTAGTAATTCCATTTCCCTTAAGACTCTTTATGACTAACTTGAAATCTGCACTAAACCAAGAAACACTTCAACCATAATTTTTCACCCAGTGTGACCAGCAGCTTACACACACTGAATAAGGTCTTGTTTAAAAAAGTAAGCAATATTAAACATTATCAAAAACTGGAGGAAATACTGCAAAAAATACATAAGTATAAAAAGGCTGAGATTTGTAGCTTTTTTCCCATCCACAGTGTTTTACTGGAATCTTTAAAATATTATAAGATGGATTCTTAATCATTGCTATGTTGAATTTAATTGTGCTCCTGCACCTTTTAAGAATCTACTGCAGTTCAACCCTATGTAATGTAATGAAGCAGCTAATGCAAATGATTGGACCTAAACTCAACAAACTCAAACAACCAGACTAACCCAAGTTATCTGACTTCATAATAATAAACCCTTTATTTATATTGCACCTTTCAAAGACAAAGTTACAAAGTGATTTAGAAAATAAAACAAATAGATAAAGAAGGATATTTAAGAAAATATAAAAATGGCGAAAGGAGCCGGGACAATAACTGGAGATGCTGGAGAACACACCAAGGCTGGTCGTTAGTTTGCAGGAGTGACAATCGGGCCGTTTGAACTCTGGGGGGGACAATGAAATGAAATGAAATGGTATTGAGCTTGAGGACGAAGTGAAACCTGAGGGGGTGCAGCACCTACAACACAGACACTTCTGCTCCACATGCATACATGGGGTTAGTTAGTTCTACCAGAGGAGAGTTAAAGTTTGTGAGTGGGATGTCAGGGGATTTCTCCTCACTGGTAGCAAACAGGTCAAAGAAGGGAAGGAAGAGCCTTTTAGTTCCCTTTACAACAGGCAGCCAATGGGCTACATCTAAGGCCAGGGGCTGCTGGTCATCCACAGACTTGAGACACAACAGCCAGGAGAACAGCACCGTCTGCCACTGCAGGAAGTCCTCAATGGGCCAGTCAGCCTGTCAGAGTTCAGAGTTCAGTCCCCATTTAGTTCAGTGATCTCAACTGATGGAGCCATCAGTGTAGCTGTAAAGCAAATAAAAACATATAAAAACACACACCAGGACAGACAAACAGAGGGGTGTGCAGGAGTATTTCCTGCAGTATGGATGTTAGAGGGGTGTTGAGAAAACTGTGAGCCCACAGCTACGAAATACCAGATTTCCATCCCTGGAAAACAGTGAAAAAAGTTAACCTCAGTAACCCAAAACCGGGTCTGCTGCCCATGTATCAGTACTGGTAACCTTCAGTCAGAACAAAGATCCTCTTGAAACAGTGATTACTCACTTTGAGTGTGACTCTCCTGGCTAAATTAAGTTATTAATCAAATAAATAGGACTGAGCTGGCTAACTGAATAGTCTCAAAACAGACTATTGCAAACTTTAAGCTAACAAGTTCGCAATATCCTGGCAAAATCATCGGAAGTAATCGACAAAGTTATTTATGTGCAATTATGTAAAAGCTTTTAAATAAAAACATCAACAAACGCTTACTAGAGTTTTTCTGTCCATTTTCAGTAACTATGGACTAAACCAACAACCCCTCAAAAAATAAACGACAGACAGACACAAATCTGACCAATCAAAACAACAATACTAACCAAACAGACCCTCCAACCTCCATCTTAATTATAGCTGGGAGAGATTATTTATTTCAAGAAGTGTAAAATATGTAAACATCAGTTTACAAAACTAAGACAACAGTTTTACATCGAAAGAGGTCAATTACCTTTTTATTTGGCAATACTTATAGATTTCTTTTAAAACAAGTAAACTCTTCAGGTGTTTTGGTGCGGCTGTTTTGTGTTACTGACTGCACTATATACTTTTTGATACTGTTTAATTCCTGCAGGGTCGAAATGCTGAGGAGCAGGTGAAGATGATCCAACAGGTTGTGATGCACAACAGCACAGTGCCACAGCAACAGAGAATAACCATCTCCGTGGAGATAGAGAAGACCAGAGAGCCACTGTATCAGCTGTTTCCTCATGGTGATGTGGTGCGAGTTTTTAAGAAGACACATTGATTAAAAGAATCTTGTTTTGATCCAGTGAAAGACAGCAGGCAAGCAAGCAGATCAAAACAAGATTCTTTGTTAAAAAGGCTTCATTTAAACAAAGTGCATGATTCAACAAAGACTGAACTGGAAATTTATAAAGTAAAATGAATAGGGAGGAGCAGAGGAGAGAATCACAGACTAAACATGACAAAAACACAGATAATTAAACAAAACAGAGTCATGACACATGTGTGTGTGGGTGTTAGTGTGTGCAGAGGGTGTGATCAAGCAACAGCATCACCGGTTTTGATTTGTTTGGGTCACTAAGATGTCAGACCTCACAGAACAAAGCTGGACCAAAATGCAGATCAGTGAACAAACTAGTGATTTATTCACAAAGAGTGAATGTGACCATGAAGACAACAAGCAAGGAGGGAAAGGCTGATGTAAGGTATCAGGGTAACAGGAAGGCAGGTGGCAGGGCTGGGGAGGTAAACACACAGATTAGTCCAAGGCCGGGGTACTGAATAACAATCCAAAAATCCCAAAGTCCAGAGCAGACCAAGTCAAAACACCAAGAGAACAATTAACACCAAAGCAATCGCAGATACACAAGGACAAGAGGCCAAGAGTGTTACCACGTGGGCTGAACTACAAACTGGCAGCGAGGGCAAAGTGAAGCCGGCTTTTATACAGCAGCGAGCGGTGAGATGCTCATCAAGCAGATGGCGATCAGGTGTGCTGGTGAGTGAGTGCAGGGGGGCGTGGGAGCCCCACCCCTCCCTGGGAGAAACAAAGAGGAAGAACAAACAAACACATAACACGGGGGAGGGGAACACAGAGGACAAGCAGACTGGCTGGATGCTGACATGAGGCCTGTTTTATCCTCACAGACTCTGAAAGAGTGCTGCTTCTGCTGGAGGGTCTGTCCGTTTCAAATGTTTATGGACCAGTGGACTCGAAAACACACTTGGATCTGCTTCTGTGGAGAAGTCAATTCATGTGAAACAGGAAGAGTCTGAAGGTTTTGGTTTCATTTCATATATGTTTTGTCCTTAGGTGTTTGTCAGTAAAGATGTTGCTCGTCACTTTGGCTTCCTAACAGCTGAAGATGCCTTGAAAGGACTCTACAGTCGGGTCAAACAGGGGTGAGTAGAGGAGAAAGTTCTGTGCTTAGAACTGCAAAACCTCTCTGTCCTTTTCTAAATCTGTGTCTCTCGGTCTCTCCGACCTTTCTTTCCTTCCTCTCCCTGGTGTGTCTCCCCGACCTGTCTGTTTCTCAGGGCCGTCCTGGTTTGTGCCTGGGCAGAAAAAGGAGCTGATGCTTTGGGTCCTGATGGTTTGGTGGTTCATTCAGATGCTTTTCATCCTGAAACCCTTGTTGATACTCTCGGAGCAGGAGACACATTTAATGCTGCTGTCATCTACACGCTGTCCAATGGTGAGACATGGAAGCATCTACTATGTAGTCATTATACTGTCCACTTGTCCACTGACAGATAGACACCAGGCTGAGACATTAGACTTCACAACTCTTTAAAAATTTATTGTCTTACTATAAGTATAAAACTGCTGAAACAAAAATGTTTATCGTGTCCCATTTGAAGTGATCGTGGGAGGCGTTCCACTTATAAATACAAAAAGTTTCTGAAAAGATTACAGCAATAAGTGACTGAGTGTGTTTCCGTGTTGGAGTTTTTTCCAGTAAATAAAGAGTGTAACCTCGATACGAATCCAACGAAGGCCATCATGTTTCTGTGTGCTCGTGTAAATGACGACTTTTCTTCCTGTTGGATGTTGTTTTTATGATCACTTCTTATGTTATTGTTGTTTTGAGTAAATCTCTATGTAATGAAGTTATTAATGTATTATTGAGGTTTCTTAGGTTTTTTTAAATGAAAAGTAATTACAGATTTTTTTCTCTCTCTCTCTGGTTGACAGCCATAATCATGATTTTTGCTTTGTGAGAAAAAAAATTCAGCCCAACGCTGTTTTGTTATTACTGTTTCTTTCTGAATTTTAATTTATTCATTTTTATTTGGCCTTTATTTATTCAAGTAATTGACACATATGGTCTCATTTTCAAGAGAGACCTGTTTTAGACAGACAAACAAAATAACAGTTGTAACTTAATAAAATAAATGTTTTTTCCATCTGCAGGTGGAAGTCTGCAGGATGCCCTGACCTTCGGCTGCAGAGTCGCTGGTGCAAAATGTGGTTTTCACGGTTACGACGGCATTCAGGGAGAGTTTGCAGACGAGTGAATAAACAAAAACAAAGTGAACAGATTCAGAAAACTGTGATTAAACTGTGAGGTTATCACATTGAAAAAAAGAGAAATTAGTGATTAATGGCAATTAACTTATTAATCCTTAAACAAGTGATGATACCCGCAAATAAACATATAAAAAGATGCTAATAAATATATAGTTAAGTGTGAATTACCTATTAAATTACTGTGTGATGCTGTAAGTTTAATAATATAAATTATTTTTTGCTGAATTTTTTATTTCTGATGGGAATAAAATCTGTCAAACTAAATAATAAGTAAAATTTGTGTCATTAAATATGTTTGTACAATTATCAAATAATCAGAAACAATTTTTTGACAAACAACTCTTTTTTATTTTTTGGAGTTTTGTTTTTACCGACAAAACAAAAAACATGTCGGTCCTTTTTATTGTGAATGTTTTGTTTCAGCAGCTAAATTTAATTTACCTTCTAAAATGATGTGAGCTGTGATAGAATTTCAAAACAAGTGAATCACGTGCTCACTAGGTTTACAGATTTTTCTAATCACAGCATCTCACCACAAATACGAACATGCTATTCTTCAGAAGCTAAAATATGTCTTTCTGTTCGTAGAATTGATAGCAAATACTCAACCAAGCTAACATGGCAGAAGCTAAAGCTAACACTGCTTGCGACCCAGTTCAGACCACAAACAAAGACTCTCTGGTAGCAATAGAACTGCTGAGCAGCAGTGTTGACATGAGGTTAACCAAGCGTACTTAATCCCTCTCCAGCCTCAATTCAACACTAACTGAGATCAGCAAGCAGGAATCTTCAACTGAAGCTGCCGACAAAGTCACATGAGAGGAGAATCAAGGAGCTGGTGAAGCAGCTCTCATGGGCAAAATATTCACATAACTGGGATCAAGGAGAAGGATGACATGCCAATTAAATTTGTGGCCGTGCTGCTTCAAAAGAGACTGTAGGATGAGAACTTTGACCAGTCAAAGTGGACCATGCACACCAGAGCTCAGTACTTGCTAAAGATGGTAAATCGAGAGCTCTGATAGCCGGGCTGCACTGCCATCAGGTGCAAGAGGTGCTGAGGCTCAAAAATGGAAGCTTCCACTGCTGCATGACGAGTGCTGTGTTCATCTTTCCCGATCAGACATTGGCCATTCTGACGAAATGTCTGTTTTTTTAAGATATGAAGAATAATTCTCATCAAAGAAAATGTGGTGTGAATTTTTCTTAAGATATGGATATAGTTCCATAATGCCCAAAAATGTTTTAAAGTTACTGGTGCAAATGAAAGATGCTTTGAGTTGGCAACAAGCCCCACAGGCTTTTATCATGTCAGCTAAGTCAATCGCAGGCCTCCAGAGCCATGAAGTGTATCAGACCGAAAGATGATGGAAAGACAGACCCTGGAAAAAAAATTAATAACATATTTTTTATGCAAATTTTTATAAATCACTGGGCAGTCCAGATCCTGGTGCCATAGAAGCTGTTCTCCAGGTTTCCACCTACTTCATATAAAGCCAACATTTCATTTACTTAAAAAAAAAACATGCCTTTACCAAGGTGGTTTCATCATATCACTGAATCTCACTATTGCTCATTGAAACAAGAATTCTTGGGAAGATTCAACATTCCCTCATCTCCCTCTGTCCTCAATTCATACACTTATTTATAAATAGTCATTGTGGTGTCGATAGCTTCACTGACTGCACACACACAAGTAAAAAGCACCTTGTGTCAAACAGAGTTTCACTCCCATTGAAGTATTCTTGTTTGGAGTTCGGAATCGCTGCAGACCTGTGGATAACTAATGATTAACAGCAGCAAGTGAAAAGTGGGTCTACATCATACTGAATATAAAAATCCAAAAAGGTTTTTTTTCTTTGTGTTAATTACATTTTTAATCAAATCTGTGCTTAACATTGTTAACATGAACTCAAAAACTTTCTCACAATGCAAAACAATAGAATTGAAAACAAAACCAAAATCAGAATAATCAACATTAAGGAAATTATTAGATTTAAAGTCCTTCATCACATACAACAGACTGTCATATAAATATTTAGGGGCTGATTATTATTCTCAGCGTTACATATTATTTACATTGTGTGTATTATTTTGTTTATTAATGTGTATCTACTGCATACTTAATTTTTTAATTTAGATTTAATTTATTTTGTTTATATAACACTTTTTAAGCAGGCAATACAGACATTTATGGTTACATATGAAGAACAAAGACATTATATGTGCATAACAGATGATGTGAAAATAAAGGAAGATTAAAAAAGAAAAGGAAAAATTAAAACTCCAGGAATCAGATGAAAATAAAAACAGGTTTAATGTCCTTCAAGAGCGAATCTAAGTGGGCCTTGAATCTTACAGCAACCACCACCACGACTGACCCTGCCTGAAGGTCTGCAGCAGGCCGGTCCAGAGTCGAGGAGTCACTCAGAAAAAGCCTCGTCCCCTGTTGTTTGTATTTATTCTGTTGCTCTAGTTTTTGATATTTAGACAGTTACTGGCTCTGTCTCGTCGCTCCCTGCAATCATTTCTCTCAGTCCTTTGCTGAAGTGAAGATTTGCTCCAATCACAATGAACCCCTGCAGAGATCAACAGAACTGCTGTCACTCCAGGGGGCAGCACTGAGTGATGGTATTTAGTTTTACAGTTTATGGGGAAAATATGAAAGATAATAATAACCACTCATAATATAGCATCTTGTGTAAAGATATGCTGATTAACAGACTTACGTTGTGATATTCAACCACCTCCTCAATGAAATCCATCCCATCAGCCAGCGGGATCCGAACTCCTCTCTTTGTCCAGTCTGAAAACAGTCACACAAATGTTGCCAGTGAAACATCACAGGAATCAGTGTTACAGTGTGTTAAAGTCCACTCTGCTGTAACTCTGTTGATTCTTACTGTTGATCAAAGGAACCACAGACATCTGCAGCATCGTCTTAATCGGACCCTGCAGAGGAATCAACTGAGACAGAAACACATGGCTTCTTACTGAACAGTCAGTAAGTGAAACACTCACATCTCAAACTGCTTTATGATGGAGCTTTTGGATTAGAAAAAAAAAGACACAACACTTACTGCCAGAGATTCCAGCGCTGATTGATTGGAGAAGATTTTAAACCTTAAGGAAGAAAGTGTTTTCAGTAAAGGCCATTTAATCACAGAAGCTGCTGGAAGTAAGAATCTAAAGACAAAACTGACGTGAAAGGACAACAAGCAGACATAAACTACAGCACCAGTCTCAACAGACTGGAGTGTTTGCCTCGACATCAGTGGAGTCACCATCATCAAACACATTACAACATTTCCATATCAGAAGCTTTCTCATGGTGACGTGGTGCGAGTTTCCAGACATAACCTGACTTCAGAGAACCAACCACAGCTACGACTGCCATCGTAATTTCTATTAGTTTC
>JAPZDW010000012.1:2305600-2315857 GCA_029814725.1 Acanthurus nigricauda
GTCACTGTTTTTAATTTTTCTGTCTCAACATTGAACACATGTGGATTAAACTTGAAGGAGACTGAGGATATTTTGTGTTTTTCCTGCTTTCACACCCACAAACACACACAGAAAACACACACACACGTCCCATGAAAATAACAAAACCAACAAAGTGTTTGTTGCTCTCAGTTCGCTGCTTCCTGCTGAAGAGTCCTGATGTTTTTCTCTAACAGATGATCTCTGTATTTTTTAGTAAAAGTTACTCAAACAGGATTAAATGGCGGATTTGTTGGGAGACTTTTAGCTGCAGATTTATCGACTTTTGATGCTCTGGTGAGAATTTTTCAGCAGCAGGTAAAATAATTTGAGACAGAATCTAAATAAACTACAGCGTTTGCATTAATAATAATGAAAAATGTGTCTGCAAGTGCAACAACGTGGCTTATTTATCTTTTTAAATCATTTTTGGTAAAAAACGGAGCTCCATGGCACACAGGAAAGTTTATCAGGCTTCGATACACACGAAATACTTTTAAAGAGAATTCATTAGTTGTTGGTTTTGTGTTTTTTCCTTCACAGGATTTGTTTATGAAAGAAAAGTAAAAAAAAACATCAGACTCATCTTTAAAACCCATTAACAAAAAAATCATACTGTGATCTCAGTAAATTCATTTCATTAAGATTACATAATAATTTTTTTGTAGTTAGAATATTCAGCTTTAGGAAATTAGAGCAAACGTTTCATTTTACAAAGAGGTTATAAGATTCGAGTGACTGATGAGAAAAACTAAATTTTCCCTTTGAAAGCCACCTTTTCCTTTCATCCTCTCTCCTTTGGAACAAAAGCTCGACCACAGATCCTCCGATGAACATTCAGTGTTGTTTGCGTCGACATAAACATGAGCGATGGAAGGAAGGTTCCTCTTCTCCTTGAGGAAGCTTGTGGAGGCTGAAACGATGAGTCGTCCTCTTTTTCTCTGCTGAAGTTCAAAAAGTCTCGTGATGATCTCTGATTTGTACTCAGTCCCGTTGGCTTCAAATTTTAACAGTGGAGAGCGAAGTTTTTAAACAGGCCAACAAGTTTCTCTCCAGTGATTTTTCCAAAACAAAAAAATAGAGACAGAGGAATTAAAAACTTGGCTGATTTAAAAACTTCTCCGTCTCTCTCTGCGTTTCTTAATCCGACAGACAGACGGAAGGAAAACAAACTGCCTGTTTCCAAACTTCTCCCTCTGTCTGTCTTTTCCTTCTTCTTTCTGTCTCTAAGTCCGTGTCTTGGTCTGTGTTGCACCGTTGAGGCCAGCGTGGGGCGCTGTTAGGACGCCTTGCCCAGCTCTATCTTCTTCTGGATGACCCGAGCTGAGTGGTAGATGAGCGAGTCGATCAGACAGGCAACTGCAGAAGTCAAAACAAAAAGAAAAGAAGGAACAGAGAAAGAGAGTCAGATTTTATTCCCTTTATTTACATTTTTATTTGTAATAAAGTTTAAAGTGCAGTTCGTCATCAGGTAACACTCAACTCCAAATGATATGGGACTAACCTGTAAAAACACCTCCAATGATGGCACAAACTCCTGTTAAAAAGTGTGTTAACGATCTGAAAGAGAGTAAATATATTTTCATTTAGCGATAAGAGTTAAAGGAGCTCACGTTTTTCTTTAGTTGACAGATTCGTGTAACAGGTTGGTAGTTTAAATGTACCTATTGTCCTTAAAAGTCATTTTAAAACAAATTTTCCTTATAATTGACCCTTGTTTCAGTCTCCTACCTGTGTTTCTCTGTGAATTTCACCATCATGGGTGACAGCTCGTATAAAACAAACACGCCCGGCAGCCCCTGGTCTCCTATCAACCCGTTGGCCACTTTCTCATGTCTGGTGACGGAGAACTGGTTTGTTTTTACAACCTGCAAAAAACAAAAGGTTAATGAGAATGACTGCAGCCTAAATGAAGCCTGGTTCGGCTTTCAAGGTTTTAATTTAATGGGATAGCTTTAGGAAACTAACTAACTAAATTAGTCTTTGGAAAAGAAGATTATGTTACAAAAAAGAAACAGTTTTTTACAAAACAATTAAATGCAACAGTTTTCTTTGTCAAATTGTAATCTTATCATTTCAAAGCCAAGCTGGATCTAGTTTTGGTTTGTTAAGGTCTGCATGAAAGAGGAATTTTAAGGAACAAATGTAAAATAAACTTTAGTGAATCTGCACTCACCTCTCCATCAGTTTTCACATAGATGGTCGTAACAATTTTCACAAAATATTGATACATCATTGATGCTGTGGAGAGAGAAAGGGAATCCTTAGTGGACAAAAACATAAATGCAAACATGCAGAAGACGTTTGATCAACATGGTGGTTAATACTTAAAAATTAAAGGCAAATAGTGGGTCAAGATGAAATAGAAGGACACAAGAAAACCAACTCAGAGCACAGGCTAACATTAAACACAGCAGAACCAGCAGAACAAATAATAGAAAAAACAAACAAAGCGAAGCATTTTAAGTGAGAAATATACAGATTATTACAGCAGTAAAGTATGCTAAGGTAATCATAAGACAAAGGAAATTAATGTAGAATTTTTATTGAGTTGTACTGTAAGCCTGTTTCTTCCTTATTTAATTTACACTAATAAAACAGGAGATGCACATGTCTTAAGATCAATTGCTATGTGTTTTAAGCTCTTTCTCAATAGAATTTAAGAGTTCAGTGTTAAAAATGAGTTAATTTTGGTGCATTTTGCTTAGTTTGATTATTAAAAGAGGCTGAGGTTGTTCATAGAAATTACCCTTAAACTGTAAACTACAAAAACTTTTAAATGACTAGGAATAGTATAAAAAAGACCACTGGTTGGCGCTGTTCACTGCCTCCTCCAGATAATGTCACCTCTTTATTAGCTTCCTCTGTCTTTTCCTCCTTCCTGTATCCGGTTATGGAGGACTGCTACAAAGATATTTAAACGCAGCTGCACTCAAACACACGAGTATCTTTCAATAAGGAAAAACAAAGCCGACCTTATTTTAAACAATTAGTTCAAGGTAAGGTCGATTTCAGACGAAATTTCGAGAATGTGTCGATCAAAGTGACATGTTGTAAGTGTAAACGAGTTTATCTGTCAAGGCCACGGGTGACGTTAGCCTGCGAGTTAGCATGCTAAGCTAGCACAACAAACTGTCTGGTTCAAGAAAGAGTTATTTTTACAGACTTTAGGTTATTTTTTAATATTGTATGGCTACCGTTTAAATGCTTTCATAAACCAAAAGCTGAAATGTCTTCTGCAAAACGTTAATACAAGCGTGCTAATCAAGTTAGCCTAGCTTATGGGCTTGCTAGCTAATTAAATAACACTGACAGGATGAATAACATGACTCAATCATTTACGTAACAAAGCAGCTTTACTGCCAAATATGTTTAGTTAGTACAAAGTTAATAGTTAACTTTGGTTGCGAGCTTAGAAACCACAACATAACTAGTAGGAGTTTATTGTGGCAACATCAATATTGCAAATAATAAACTAGTAGTAGCGAGCTAGATATCGGACAAAGGTCAAATGACTAACATCAACGAAAGCTAACACTTTTACATCTTGAATTACGTGTCCAAACGATAACCTAGTTGTTTGAAGCGTTACAGTGAGCCACAAAATTAAATTACACATTAGTCTAAATAATGCAGGTTTTCAGTATGTATTGAGTACAGTTAAAAACACACAAGAATACTTTATAGTATTAGTATGTACGCGGAACATGATTGATCATTCATGTTTTAAGGATTTGATGTTATTGATTTCATCTGAAAGTTGTAGTATTGTATCTTTACCTGTCATTATTAAACGGCCTCTTATGTCGTTCATGCAAAAATCAAACATAACTAGTGAGATTAATGTATACTGTAAACACTGCGCAGTGAATAATGTGTAGTTAATTATAGTTAATTATAACAATTACAAAACAGGGATTTGTTTATGTTTTGCTGAGGAAGCCACAGTTGAAACACTTGATAAATTGTTGCATGTAAACAGACTACTTAATCAGGCAGACCAGATCAGGATGTGGTCTGGTTTTTCCTGCTCGGTAACCTTCTGACATTTTCAGTTTCTCATGTATCAGATTACATTGTCTGTCAATTCTGTTACACTGTAACTCTGAGAGCAATAAAAGACAATTGATCCATCAGTCTGATCTCTAACTTATTGTCTGTTTATCTTTACACTTCAGATGCCTGTGGCTGTAGGTCCGTATGGCCAGACCCAACCCAGCTGTTTTGACCGGGTCAAGATGGGCTTCATGATGGGGTTTGCAGTAGGAATGGCTGCTGGCGCCATGTTTGGCACGTTCTCCTGTCTCAGGTGACTCAGAACTTATGGTTCATCCAAAATTTTCTGCTTTTATAGAAGCAAAACCTGATTGGTAACCACCCCTAACCTCATTATTAATTTTCATTTGATTGAAAGATACTGTGAGTCCGTCTTTTGGCAAGCTACAGTTTAAACTAAAGTCTGATGGTCACTTTCCTGAAGGAACGAGATATGAGCCTGCTCACTTCAGTTGACTCCAACTAGAAACCGTCTCTACTGTCTCTGCTGTGTTTAGGGTCGGCATGCGTGGCAGAGAGCTGATGGGAGGAGTAGGGAAGACCATGATGCAGAGCGGGGGGACGTTCGGCACCTTCATGGCCATCGGTATGGGCATCCGCTGCTGAGGACAAGGATCAACATTCTCCACCCCCACAACACAAATGTACAGCTATGGGACTCTTCAAATAACCATAACAACGGCTATCTGACTGTCAACCGACAGTTTAATTTTGTCAATAAAAGTTAAGATTTGTCAAATGGTTTTCAGAGTGGAAGTGTTGCACTTTCTGATGCTGTGAACATACTACTAACTGACAGACACAAAGCAGTTTTACATGTTTTTTCCTGAAGTAAAACTTCACCTGCAGGTACAGCACATACTTTTATCTGCTCATTTTTACACCACACCAGTGTTCTGCTGTCCTGCGTATATTTCTGATTGATGTACATGGGAGAAAATACAGCAATAGACAAAAGCTCTCATGTTCTTATTAGTCTTACAAGAAAGAAAGTGAAGCTCAGTCCACATCTCTACATCCACTTTCAAACAGCTGTGGTTGAACTTGCCACTTTAGTGTGAGTCACTGCTCTCCTATGACAGCCAGTCTGTAGTTTACAGGGTCCAGTGCGTTGATTAATACGAATACTGTTGTATTACTGATTATATGGACCCAATAAAAAGCCCATTCTTGTTGCTCATGACAGCAACATACAAGATTTGAAAGCAGTAAAACCATTCAGTTACTGACCTTGTGGTGCTGTGACGTTTGTGTCGTCCAGAGGGTTCACAATGCCGGGGTAATCTTTACCAAACGACAGGTGTTTTATCAGATTGGTCATGTTTATCTGCAGGACGACAGACAGGAATATTACAAGTTAACAGACGTCAGCATCTCTTCATAAATTATGTTATAAATAAGAGACGTGATGTGAACTTTTTATGTAGTAATACGCTACATCAACTCAAGTTTTAATTTTTCTGAAGTCAGCAAACTGTCAACAAGAAAAGCTAGCAGAACAATCTTAAAGTAGAGAAGGAAAACTACAAATCTGTTATATTTCTGATAAATATTAAGTATCATAAACTAAAACGGAAACACAAAACGTCATGATTTAAGTCTGTGTAGATTCTCATTCATCCCGGTCATGGTTAAGTTGAAAGGTCAAAAGCAAGTCAACTGGACTATGCGAGTTTTAGTCCAGTTGACTTGCTTTTGACCTTTCAACTTGAGCAGTAATTATATAAAACATTTCTTTGCAGGAACCCAACGAGAAGCCAGCCAAAAGAGAAAATCCTCACAAGTATTTGCTGTACAAGCCAACATTCAGCCAGCTTTTTACTTTCTTGTCTGCCTCTTTTAAGGTCAGTATTCACTGTGATAATAACCTCTTTGTGTCACTTAAGTTAATGGTTTATTATTAGACATTATAAGTCACAAACACAAGTCTGATATACCTTGAAGGGTTACAACTGCTGGTTTGTGACAATGCTGCTGTTTAGGTTCTCACCTTTGCTGTATTTATGTGGTCTTCCAAGTTATGTGTATCGTCTCACTGAGAGAACATCAATTGATAAGTCAAGTCAGTTTTTATAATTTCATGTCCACAGTTAAAGCATATGTACATTGGCTACATTATAGTTTTTCCTTTTTCTCTAATTTTCAGGAATTACCTGCCAACAGTGTTTTGCTTGTCTACCTGTCAGCTACTGGAGTCTTCCCTACAGGGCATTCAGATTATGAAGGTAAACTGCTAAATATTAGACTGCGCATTTTTTTTCCAAATTTCTAAAATTGAAATACAGACATGCCTGTGTTTACCTAAAACATCCTTTGATTGCTTGACTTGGATGCTGACTGGACTGCACAGGCTGTTACACATAGATGATTTTACTTGTGGGGTTTCCCAATAGCAGACATGTTTCTGGCTAACATACTTGAGACTGACAAAATTGTGAAAACCACATCCAAACAGAAAAGTTGACCAATGGAAAGTTAAAGATACGTTTATGGTGGTTGTTGGACAGTTCACGCTTGTGCATTACATTGCAGTCACTGTTTCTAATGCTGATGCTGACAGGAACGAGACATGTTTTGATCAGGGTTCAATTGAAGAGTTTGAAATCAGATTTGACTCCAAGTCATCTGATCACTTTTTAGTTTGAGAGAACTTGAGATAATGGATGTATTTAAAAGACAATAATCTCTGTATATTAATATGTCTAAATAGCAAATAAAGCCATTCCAGACTGTGCAATATCGACAAGGTCATTAAATCATCTCTTACATTTACTTAGAGCAGTGCTGCATTTCAAAGTGATTTCTCACATGTCAGCATAATAAAAACCTAGTATGTATCTTGCTTGTCTCATGTTGATCTCTCAACCTTGATTCACATTTAAAATGACCATAGACACATTTGACTTAAAGCCAGCTGTTGACCCATTAATTAAGACGATTAGTCAGAGTCATGATCAGGAAAATGGAGGTGCATCTTTATTATCCACCATGCAGGAAACTGAAGCAGAGGTCAGTGAGAGAGACACTGATAGAGACACATCAGCTCCTGGCACGCAACTGTGTAGTCAAGTATATTTCATTTATATAGCGCCGAATCACAACTGACACTTTTCATATAGAGCAAACCTCACTCTTTTGTTAACAGAGACCCAACAGTTCCCTTGTGATCAAGATCTTGTAAACAGTGACAAGGAAAAAACTCAGTCCAGAAGGCAGAAACATCAAACAGAACCTGGCTCAGTTATGGGTGGCCATCTGCCAACTGATACCTCACCAAAATAGTTATGTCATCGGTTTCTACTGCTAATTAACAGACATTACCAAAGCAGTAGGCCTTGACCTAAGTGGGAATTCATACTCTTTCTTCTGGACATTTGTTATATATTTAATCTATGTGGGAATCATTTGTCATTTATCAAGCAAGAATGGGAAAGAATTCCACTTTCGAAATATAGAAACTTAGTGTCCTCAGTTACCAGACACTTACTGAGTGTTGTTAAAAGAAGAGGTGATGTAACAAAGCAGTAAACATGCCCCTGTTCCAAATTTTTGGAATGTGTTGCAGGCATCAAATTCAGAAACAGTATATATTTCCAAAAAAACAATGAATTTTTTCAGTTTGACTTTAAATATCTTATCTTTGTACTGTATTCAATTAAACGTAGACTGAAAAGGAATTGCAAATCACTGTTTTTTGTTCTTATTTACATTTTACTTAGTGTCCCAACTTTTTTGGAATTGGGTTTGTTTGTGAAATTTAATCATACTTCTACTCCTCAAGCTCATCTCTGTCTCTCTCTCTCTCTCTCTCTCTGTCTCAGTGTGTGAGGTTGCCACTAAAAAGGAGGCCGCTGTGTCTGAGAGATCAAGTTATTCAAAACTTTTAATAATATTTAGCCCAATTTTTATGTAGGCAAACTGGGTTAACAAAACAATTTGATAACATTACATTTGCTGAGCATTTGTTATGTATATAAAGGAACTAATGTTAGGCTATTTGTATTTAATGACCGAAGCAAATAAAATCTTCGACAATTAATTATAACCAGAAGCTCTTATTATGCTAATTAATAACTGCTTGAACAACCAAGGGCCTAATGTTTGCAGGTAATGTGCAATGTAGAGAGTGCAGGGAAAGCTCTTCGTCATACAGCATCTATTTTGACACACATTTCAGCACTATGGACAGAAAGCGGAAGGCAACCAAGGGAAGTTCAAAAAAGAGGCAAATTTAGCACAAAATAGTCTTTCTTTTGCAGTTTCACAGCACTCAGGCCGAACTATGCAGGCTGAATTTAGTCCTCTATGTTTGAAGTTCTTGGTAACCCTTAGGATCACCCACAGTGGTGAACAACATTAGCATAGGCAATAGGACACTGTCAAAACTATGCTTGAGTAAAAAGAATGAATAAGTCTATGCACAGATGCATACGGTGCAATTAGTGCAATAGCGCATAATTTATAAAAAATGGACGTATCAGAGGTCTGTTTTCTTTTTTTCCTCATGTTTTTGAAATTCAGTTGTCAGTATTTCTGTGACATCACGTCACATTGTTGTACCCCTGCTTTTGCTGAAACAACGTCCCTGGCAGAAAGACTTTGCTTCAGTTCTTTACTTCATGTCTATTTTGGTACAAGCCAACCAGTTGGGCAGATTGCTCCTCTAACATTTACTGCTCATCAAACATAAAATATGCCAGTGTTATTGTGGCTTGGCAAACCCTAACCTTAGGTAATTATTAATAATAATTTGCTGGCCATAAACATTAATGAGAATACACTGTCAATATTGAATGTACCTTTAAAATCTATCTAACTAAGTGCTTCTCAAATAGTGGGGGGGTGCGCATGTGACCCAGGGTAATATGCACGGCGAAACTACTGTTTGCTTTTTCATTGCCCTACCAGAATAAAGTATAATTGCAAATCTGCTACAGTAGGTGGCAGTGGCGCTTTCACGCTGCTGTGTCTTGGGTGATCACTGTTTAGCACGACATTCTCTGCTGTTGCTGCGCTGCAGACAGAGTACAGATCCCATCTAAGCATTGAACAGGAGCTGAGAGTTGCAGGATCATGCTTCAAACCCCGCTGCGAAAAGTTGTGCAGTGGTTTTCCTAAATGTTAATAAGGATACAGTGTTATGCAGAGGTGTACTTTAGAAAAAAATGATACTATGTGGGGGGCGCGAAATGTTTTCTTCTTCCTAGGGGGGGGCTTAACAGAAAAACACTGTGTTAATGTAATGTGCAAACACATGCGCACACACACACACACACTTCTTCCTGGTGTTGTTGACAGAGAGTGGCATCATGGCAAACTAGTCATCTGTCAGGACTGTGACTCACCATGCCAGCTGTCCACTGCTCTGACAAATGGGCGCTGCACATGCTCACTGGCCTGCATACAGTACAGTAAAGACACAAACTGAAGTATATAGATCATATAAAGCTATATTAAACAGCTTCCTCTGGGGTCATTCAGCTCTAATTTGATCCCTGTTAAATAACGGAAGCATGTTTTTAAATAGATAAGGTAAATACTTTTGACCCTGTTATTTCTCAGCTCTTTGACAGTTCTGTCTTCCAATCTGTTCATTTCCCCGTCCTCGTCTGTCCTCAGTCGCTGGAGGATCGTCCCAGCTCCCTGTCAGTAGAGCAGGGCGACAGCAGCTCTCCCTCCCTCAACCCCTCCGACAACTCCCTCCTCTCCTCCTCCTCACCCATCGATGAGGTGGACGAGCGCAAGTCTGGCTTCCTCAAGAGGAGACAGTAAGTCATAAGTCTGCTTGTTGTTCGTGCTCCGATAAACAAAAGTTGCTTGAGTCCAATCAGTTAATCATGTTTGTCTTCATTTGTGTGCTTATATGGAACATTTCTACTGTTTATCCACAGCTGAAAGCATTACATTTGTATTACACGCTGACATTTTCTGTTTTGTGTCCTCTTAGTTATGTGCTTCTGGAGCTGGTGGAGACTGAGAGGGACTATGTCAGAGATCTGGGATCAGTGGTGGAGGTAAAAGAAGATGAAACAGAAAGGAAAATACTCGAAAACAAGCTTTCAGAGACACCTTTTTTTTTTTTTTTTTGGTGGGTGTGTGGGGTTTTTTTTTTTTTTTTTTTGAAAAGTGGGGGGTTTGCTCAGCGCGGGGGTTCAAGGCGAGGTTGTAAGAAGTAGGTGTTGC
>JAPZDW010000012.1:3060626-3074485 GCA_029814725.1 Acanthurus nigricauda
CTTACTTTGTCAGATTTACCGCTATTAAATTAAATGTGCATCGTCCTTCTTCAACAAAAAAACAAATAAATAAATAAATAAAATCTGTGTTTTTCAAGCCAAGCTGAAATGTCTCCACACCTGTTTAAAAAAATCAGATTAAAGGTGAATCTGAAATCTGTGCTGAAATGTCATTTTTTACTCACTGGCTTTGATCAGAAGAACATTCTTCCCTGTAGTGTAAAAAGCACCTGGACAAGAAGTAATGACCCAAGGTCCAGACATTATGGAGTAAATTTCAACAAAACCAGATTCAGCCCTAATATGTTGAACAGTCAGAGCAGGAAAAAAGAACAGGTGTAACTAATATTGATGGTGGCTGAGCTCCATTACAGGTAGGTGTTGCCAGTAAGCCAGCACACCTAAATTGAATGCAGCCATTGTTTTTATAATGAGTTACACCTGTGTTTTACCAGCCAAAATGTCTGCCATGAGAAAGGCTTGTTGTGTGTAAGTAAAGAGCAGACAGAATGAGGGTGGATGTGATGTGATGCGAATGTGAGTGAGAACTTTTCAGCTTTCAACAGACCGTTGCAGTTAGACATCTTCATCTACTTTAATAAACACTTGCACTGAAGCAAATACAGAGAATTATTTGACAGGAATAAAATTGAAGAAGAAATATGCAAAGTTGGATTGAGCAGACTCACAGTGCGAATAAATGAAAAACTGACTGGCCACTTGGTTTCAGCCTGAATACAAGAATCATAATAAGTAGGTTTTCTCAATTCAACTTCAATCTGAAGTAGATTTACAATATGATGCACATCCGTTTCTCAGTTTATACTGATAAGTTTATTCTGGCTGCTGACTCATGTCAAGTTCGACCATATAGCTGTAAGTATTTGGAAAACTAAACCTTACTACCATATGAGATAGTTACATGTTGTTTTAATATTTCACTACTAGAATGCAAACTACAGCATCACTGTCATAAACCTTTTGCATTATGTGATAAGTCAATAACTATTCATAGACTATTCACAGACTTCAGTGGACCCACAAAATCAGATCAGAATTGGTAATGAATGTGCTAACATTTATTTAACTGAACAGAAAGCTTAGCATACTTCTGGGGTGATTTGGAAATTGAGAACGCAAGTCTATAAAACTAGTTCAGATTTTAGTAATCAATCAATATTTTGGTGAACTCTAACCCCAAGAAATCTGAAAATCCTGACCATTCTCACCTCAAGGTTGATCACTTTAAGATGGTTTACTGTTGTGAAAAGGTTCATTCCAGGTACAACAAAGACAGAGGGATCATGGGGATAATGTGGCAGAGCTCCACAGGGAGGAGGAGTGGGTACAATAATATTTTTCAGATCAGCCTAACATCAATCTGTAGTGTTAGTTCTTACCGAGACAGGAAACTGCCAAAGTTCTGCAGGTCACTGGAATCCATCACAACATTCAGATCACTGATTGTCCTATCAGATTTTTGACCATCCTGCAGAACAAAGGCATCGTCAATTACACAGTTATAGAGATACTGAGTCGCTTTGTCTACACAGTGATGAATGATAATGTGTTATCAAATAAATCCAAAAAGTTTCCCTCTGTTTCCAGTACATATGCTCAGCTACGCTAACCATGTCCTGAGTCAAGCTCTGTACTTAACGCACTGACATGAGAACAATAATACATCTGAACATCATATCCTAAGAAAGAAAGATATATATACGTTTTCCCAAAAATGTTGAACTATTCCTTTAAATACCCATCTCCATATTTAGAAGAAAGGTGTTCCATAAATGGCAAGGCAATAAATCATAACAATGGGTAGCATCACAGAGTTATAACACTATCACAATTGAGCTTATTTAAAATTGCACTAGCTGACACTTTATTGTAAAATAAGTATTAAACAAACTATGACACAGGGTAGAAAGAAGTGTATGTTTACAGAATGACTGTTTTTAAATTACTGAGCCAGACAATTACTGTCTTTATCAAAACAAGTTAAAATTTCAAAAGAAAACTATCATTTTAATAACACTTCATGAGCAAGGAAGGAGTGATTAAATGAAACCAGCTGTTCTGGAGGATATTTCACTTAAAATGAAAACCAGAACACTGTTGGACCTACGTGAAGCAGCTTAAAAGTACAAAATTTCCAACAATAAAATCACAATGGCTGTTAACTTTACATTCTGGCTGGTGTTAAGGATCACCCACCCTGGTGTTTTCTATGAAGTACATGTAATGTTTAGCTGTAAGTCAAAACCATTACAAAATATCAACACAAAACAATTTTGCTTCATTCTTTAAACATTTTATCTAATAGCCGTAAATTTTGAAACAATCTGTAATGTGGATTTAATCACTGAGTGGGTACAGACAAATATTAAAAAAGCTAGAGCAGTCTGGTTTGTTTTAAAAAATACAAGCCTTTATTGTAATGCAGCCTTTCAAACCAATAAAAGACCATATTTGTGCCATATGGCATTTTAATGAAATCCAGAATCTAAAATGATATCTATTCTCATATCCTGATATCAATATATTGCTCGGCCATAATGTCCAAAATGTGTCTCAAACAGGCCCTGAGGTAGTGCTGCATATTGAACCTCAGTACTTTCTTTTTGGCAAATATCAAAATGTGTTTAAGTATCAGAAACTGTTAAGTAGTGAGAGCTGTCATCAAACGTCTGGTTACATTCATAAACTTGAAAATGAAATTTGAGAGAATCTGATTGAAAACAGGAATCCCATACCATCCAGAACATTTAATTTATGACTTTTTCAAAGATATTTTTAGGCCAATTACCACAAATTCAAGATCCCCATGCAACATTGTTTGAGTCATAGATAGGGGTTAATTGCAGTTTCATCAGAGAATGAAAATTTTTATGAGGACAACTAGCAGGCTTACCTCAGCAACCTGACAACCATTAAAAAGAGAGATAGTGCTGAATGTGTGGAGACTTTTTATTCAATCTTTTAAAAAGTTTAAAGGCAGTTAAACTATTATAATTACCAGAGTGGGGAATTCACTCAATACCATTGAACCAAACTGCCTTCCTCTAGGGCAGTTTCATCTGATGTGTAATTGGATGACCTCACATGGATTTTTCTTTGTTTTCAATTGTGCTGCATATCTGAAAGCTGCTGAAATCTGAGCTGCCAAAATATAAACTGTACATTTACGCCTCCTCGGTGAACCACTGATCATGGCCCTTTGTGGCCCTCTGCTGGCTGAACCCAGCACAAACATTTTGCCTTGACTTGAGCAGATTGCTTGAACAATGAAATTACTTACCTTGGTCTCAGAGAGCTGGAATTCAATCTGAAAGACCAGTTCAGAGCAGCGACCTAAGAAATTTAGCTGCTGGACAAGCTTGCTGCCACCTAGTAAACACACACATCACAGCAGTGTTATTAAAGTACTACATCACAAGAAAACGATTTAGAAGTGCTTTGTGGATTTTTCTTGTAAAAAGACAGAAGTTAAGTCTAAATTGGGAGTTCTCAACAAGATGTATTTTGTGTGTCCTTGAGGTCTAATAAAAGTGTAGAATTCATTTCTTTTCCCATAAAATTCTAGCAAACAGGATGCTGTAAATATTTAAAATCTTGTTTACATGCTAGCAGCCTACTTCGTCCCTGTATTTATTGGTGAAGTTCTACGTTTCTTGGCATGTCATTGCTGCCAGCTGTCAATCAGTGGAATGGTTGTGAAACCAACAGGCTGCATGGAGGCTTGTACATGATACAAATAAGATGGGAAACCACTCTTCAAAACAGAGCTCCACAAGACTAATAGTGGTCAAAAACTCAGGGTATCTTTATAATAATAAAAAAAACTTTCTGAATTGGTGGCAATGGAAATGTTAAGTATGAATACAAGGAAATAAGTCATGGAATATATTTGATAAATTGGTGCTCCAACTAAAGAATATTTTTGAATAACAATCCCTTCTTTTTCATACTTCTTTTAAATGTCCGAAGAAAAAAAGGTAGTGGATTTACTGATATGCTCTTACTGCTTTGTAGAGTCTTTGTGGTGCAGCTGTTTAGACTGATGCCATTTATCTGTGTCTGCTGCTTCAGGTCCTCCTCCAGCTCCTCCACTTCTTCCCTTATACTCGACAGTACCTTCTCCTTCCCTCCTACCTGTCTCTTTCCACATATGAAGGACCTGTGGACACGGGCAACACACTACTCATTTACAAGCACAAAAGTTCAACATGTCTACCATTTTCAGCTTACCCACACAACTCTGGACCACCTGGGTGTATTTAGAAGGAAGTTGAGTTTGAAAAAATGCAACAGGTTGAAAAGTGAAAACGGGTTGTGACAAAGATTTAAGCATGAATTTTGAATAAAAAAATAAATAAACGCACATGGCCTCTTGCAATTGTCCTCTGTGGTGGAACGCAAGGGCCTTGTTGTTTTCCTGCTGCTGGCGCTGCAACGCATCAACTTCAGCTTGGAGTAACTCGATCTGGGCCTCTAACACCCTCACCTCCTCAGTGTGCTCCTCATTCATCCTCTCCTCCATCCTGAAGGACAAACACTGACTGATTTTATGGAAAGTTTCAATGGGTGACAATAAAGACACTAAAACGGGCTAAAAAGACAATTGTCATAAAATGGTATATATAATAGGCATGCGAGGATGCAAAAACCTACCTTAGATGGTTTAAGGTCACTGAAAAGCTATCGAAGAGCTGTGTCGACAGAAAAACAAATACTGAAAGATGAACGACAAGGAAAATAATGATAGAGTGAAACCGATAAAGTACATATGAGACCATCTAGCATTGACAAGGTTATAATATTAGTCTGGTGACGTTAACTAAACAGTGAGACAATTTTACATTATGTTTAACTGTAAATTAACTTACCACCACTTACAAGTGCCGCTGATAATGTTCATTATAAAAGAGATAGGCTGTCACAGAGTTAACTTTATCTAATACCCATCTCATTAAAGCACTTCTTATGTTTAATGTTAAGTAACGTTAGCTAACATGATGACGACGACCATCGAAAACGGTTTACTAGCGTTAACTGGGTGAAGTTTGACAAGCTGTCATTAAGTAAACTTACTGGCAATTTGGCTCCTTCTTACTATCAAATTATTTAAACAAAAGTTGCATTCTAGCACTGAATCCAAAGGAGTATGTTAAAAGAGTGTCATTGAGTGTACAGTGAAATTACCGTTGAAAGCTTTTCGACGCCCGTTCTCGCTTCACCTTGACAACCAAAACAGTTGAGATTGAGCCTCGCGCCCTTGGGACTGTACCACTTTCCACATGCTGCAGGGGGAATCAAATATTTCTGAGAAGAGAAGACAGACAGTTTACCTTTTTAGAGATACAAATATTTAAAATCCTTATAGATCTTTCTTTCAAAAGGACATTTTAGTGCTTCACTACCGTTGTTGGACACCAAACAAAATCCTGTCCGAGCTGAAAATTATGGGAGTGCCCTTTGACAGAGAAGCCTTTTCTGTGACAAAAATTGGTAATCCACAAAAAGTAGACCAATCATTTATTGACTGATCAACTGTCATAACTTAGTATTTGCAGAGTAAAACTCACCAAAATTACGTTTTGACTTTTTTCTCTGTGTGTGTTTGTGTGTTTTATAGTGTGTTGGGTCTCAACCATCTCAACGCAATGAAGCGTATTAGTTCTGCGGAACGTTTAGGTTATGTGGAAACAACTGCGGAAGGAAAAGGCGACAGGAATGCAGTTCCGGACAGAATTAATGGTAACACCGGCTGGATACATGTGAGGTAAACACTTGTGTGGTTTTCTTTAGATTTAAACTAGACTTGAAGTTCGATCGTGATAACTTCTTCAGCTCCGTTTACAGTAAGCATATGACGAGATTTTAGCTTGTGTATGTAAACTCTGTATGTCGCTGTTTTACGTTTCGCAAAGATTTAGTGCAGACTGTCATACTGAGCTAGATGGAGACATTTAAGTATGTTAATGGTTAAGAAATTGAGTTCGTTTTTGCATATCAGTAACTTATTTTTCCTCGGTATGGTTGTGTTCATATGAATCTTACTTATAATAAAATTTATGATAAAGACCTCTCTCACAGTTTTAATGGATCCATCTAACGTAAGCTAACGTACAGCTAATATGACCACAACATCCCTCAGACCTTGAAACAGCTCATACTGTTTTGAGAGATGATTCGTCAACTTTATGGTCAATTGCGAAGTTGTAGTTTGTAACTCAATCACAATATACAGTGGCTTCATAATGAGAGCAGATCTCTAACTGACACTCCTTTACAAGTCCCACTGAAGGTGTCACCACTTTTAAGCAATGTTACACTACGTAGATTTAAAATAATGACTCTTGGAGTTCTGCTGGACTTTAGCCGTGCACAGTAATTCACATACAAGGAATTTGCCATGGTATTTTGGTGCAGAACTCTCACAGTTGCATAGTACTGTTTACTGTTTTGTACAGAGGCTTCTGATCCACAGAGTGGGGACCCTCAAATGAACTGAATTGACATAATTTGATATGATAATTAAACTGCAATTAAAATCTAGTAAATTTCTGCTTGATCGAACAGTAAAGTATGCTTTATAGTGCTTTTAAGTCTGTACCAACCTGTGGTTTGATAATGAGTGCATGAAGAAATAGAACTAAGATGGCCAACACTGCTGTTTGTTTTCTGTATAGTAACTGTGTCATTCTGGATCCGGAGTGATGCGGCGGCTGTACATTGGCGGGTTAAGCCATACAGTGACCCAGAAGGATCTGAAGGATCGATTTGGAAAGTTTGGTGATGTACAGGATGCAGAGATCCGGACCAGGAGGGATGATGAGTGTGAGGAATCAAATACAGGCTCTGACAGTCATGTTAATACCATTAAACAACATCACCCACTCAATTTTTTAAGTGTTTAAACTTCTTGAAACCATATAATGTTATTTGTTTGTATAACTGAAGCTAAGAGATTCTCCTCTGTGAGCTGCATTCATTCTGTCTTGCTGTTCTCCTGTAGGTGTTCCTTACAAAACCTTCGGCTACATTAACATCAACATTTCAGACGGTGACCTGAAGAAATGTAAGTGAACTGAGGCTGTGTAAGCCTCCTCTGTTCTGTTTGGTGTTGATTAAGACTGTCAGTGGGACACTTCAGCTGTCAAGTGCAAGAGCCAACAACACACCTTTTTGTGTTATTGATCATTCATCACACATGGTAGATTTTCTTGTTTCATATAAGAATTTTTTTTGAATTTTGAAACTGGACAGATTCAGGAAAATCACTGCACAGTTCTTGCTCTGATGATGATTTGTTCTGTGTTTGTGTACTTTATCTTGTGTTAACTAAAACACAAGCTTGTGTTTTAACATCAGTGTGAGTTAAATGTGTTTCCTCTGCAGGTTTGACGGTGCTGAATAAATCCAAATGGAAAGGAGGAACTCTTCAGATTGAAACGGCTAAGGAGAGTTTCCTGCACAGGTACAGTCATAAAACTCTTTGGATTTAACACAGATATAAGTACTGGCTGACATATTTATCAATCAGTTCCATTTTAAGTAGAGCCTTAACTAAAATTATTGGCTAATCTTAATTAGTTTTGCTTTAAAATATCAAAAAAATGTCCATCACAGAGTCTAAGGTGGCATCTCTAAATGTTTTGTTTTGTTTAACTGTCAGTCCAAAACCCAAAGATTTTCAGTGTACAGTGACATTAAACAGAAAAGGCAGTAAATTCTAAGATAAGGGAAGGTCCAATTAGAGAATTCTTGCTTGAGAAATGATGAGGGTGTATGAAAGTATATTAACTAGACAACATTCCTTCTCTCTGAACCACACACTGACAATCAATAGTAAGAGATTCCTCCTGGTCCCAGTGGGTGATAAGTTTGTTGTACTGGTGTCTGAAAGGTTGTCTGAGGAGCGGCAGGCTGCAGCAGAGCAGCATCTCCAGCAACCTGCAACTGCAGACAAGAGACAGAAGATGCTGGATTCGTTGAGCAAAGCTGGCATAGACAACTTTACCATGAAGTCTGCGGTGCCCGGAACTGAAGTACCAGGACACAAGGTGCAGTGATCTTGCCATCTGCTGCTTCCTGCTTCAGTTGGGATGTGTTTTTGTGTGTGAAGGGCAGTATTTAGGTTTGGTGTGGATTTTAGATCTGTAAAGCCCAGGCAAATATTTTTTATGCTGATATCATTACAGTATTTAAGAATAGATTTATGTATTTGTTTAACATGAACACACAACATCGATCAACAAAGGAGTCCATTCAGTTTTTAACTGTAAAAATAAACATGTCAGTGCTCTCTTATGGACAAACTACACAACAGAAATACCATTCCTATATGGCCTCATACTTGTCTTTGGCATTTCTACAGACATTTCCTTTTGTATAAAAAATACTCCTGAAAAAGAATATAGAGGCACCCTTATGTTTGTTTAACAGAAATAAATAACAACCCTGGTCAGCAGTCGCTAATGCAAACTGAGGAGGGTAAAATAAACCCTGGAGCCAACAACAATGGCTGACGTGATAAAATTCATTGTTGTGTAAACTTCCACAGCCTTAATACCAGGAGTACAAAAACAGTGTTATGCGTGATGATAGAGATGCTGACTGTCCTCTTGATGCTCTGCTATCAGGACTGGGTGGTCAGCAAATTTGGACGAGTCCTCCCCGTCCTGCAGCTCCGCTGTCAGAAAGGCAAAAGAGCTCGAACCCTCAAGTACGATCCATCAAAATACAGCCACAACATCCGCAGGCTGGACCAGTCCACAATAGATCAGCCTACACCTGTCACCCAGCTCACCTGGGAGGTGCAGGGAGGGGATGATGACATCAGCAAGAAGAGGCGGGGAGAGTTTCCTCCGTTTGAGCCGTCCAGACCCAAGAGGAGTCGGACAGACACGGTCAACTCCCTTAATGCAGAGAGCCGAGTCAGGTAAAGATCTGATGTTTTTATTGTCAAAAATGTTGCATTTAATATTGAAACTGACTAACTTCTTTAAGATAAAAAACATTTTCTTTGGTTTTTGGTTTATCAGCCTCAAATTGTTTTGTCTCCCATGTCAGATACAGTATAATTATTGCAAGTTGTTAGGCAATACAGCATAATTGACAGAGGTGTGAATATTTATTGATCAACATATATTAAATATTTATGCTCTACAAAAATTAAAGTTAAAGGCTTGAGACTTAAAAACTTTCTCTGTTCTCAGGTTTAAGCCGACTATCGACCCTGTCAGTCACACTGAGACTCATCGGCTCACAAATGGCTACAAACAACCAACCAGCCTCAGACTGGCTCAGAGGAGAGGAGCTGTGACTGACATTGATATCGACTCAGACGAGGAAATCCGCAGAATGGTGGCAGCTCAGGACAGTGTCAATGCTGCACTGAGGCAGGAAGTGGAAGAGGAGGAGGAGGAGGATAACCTGGAAGTGGTCGGACTCGACTACATGGTAAAGTCAGGGCGCTCCTGTCAGCAGCAGAAAGGTAACAGATTTGTTTTTGAACACTTTATTCTAAACTTTGAGCTTGATTTTGATGAACTACTGGTGTTTTGTGACAATACCTGTACGCCAGAATATCTGTGATATGCTAATAATGATGAATATATCATACAGGCTGATTTATTGATAATAGTAGCAAGCAATAGGAACAGAATGAAAATAACAGAATAGCAAGAACTAAGTGACCAAGTTGTTGTTTCATGAAGGTCTTTAGTGCCTGTAACTCAGAATCTATCCAATGACCAGGAAAAATAAAATGTTAAAATAAAAATAAGTTTCTCTTTGGGATTTCAGGCAGTCCTGATGATGTAGAAGAGAATGATTACGACTCTGCAGACACAGATGAACTCTTCGCCTCCAGGAAACCTGATCCTTCACCGCAGGAGAGACCGACTCTGCCCACTGCAGAACACCTCAAAGGAAAAAAGACAGAAAATAAAAGAAAGACAAAGAAAAAAACTAAAGCTGGAGAGGAAGACAATGATTCAACAGATGATGAAGATCATCTCACCTCCAGGAAACCCTCCTCCACTCCGCAGAGAGGGGATTCTGGTAAAGAGAGTAAAAGTAAGAAGATGACAGTTCTCCCTGTTGTAGCGCCTCCATCCTCAGAATCAGATAGTGATGATGAGGATGATGAAGATGAAGATGAGGAGGAGTTAAAATCAGCTGATTACAGTTCAGACTCTGATTATGAAGCCATGTTTTCCAACGTCACCCATCTGGAGATCTCTCTGGCTGATCTAAAGCGGCTAGCTGAAGAATCCCAGCAGTCTTCTGAGACTACAGCTCCCAGCATCCACAGCTCCTCCTCTGAAAAAGAAACTACTGAACGACATGCTACAAAGAAAGGAACCACACCAGAAGAGATCCTCGCTGCCCTCATGGAGGAAGACAGCAGCGAGGACGAAAAGAAGAAAAAGAAGAAAAGAAAAGCTGTTGTGTCAACACCTCTGCCTGCCTTCCAGGGAACGAGAGCACTGAAGGAGGAGTCAGAAACAGAGGAATGTCAAAGGAGGCAGAAAGAAGAGGAGGAGGAGGAAGGAAGTGTTGTTAAAAAACAGAAGCTGGACTCTGAAGCTCCTCAACTAAACAACGGAGCAACCAGCAGGAGAGAAACAAAGAAGACTTCTGAGAGCAGTGAGCAGGAGGAAGATGAAGACGAAGAGGAAGGGGAAGATGATGATGAAGAAGAAGAAGAAGACAAGGAGGAGGAAGAAGAAGAAGATGACAGAGCAGCCTCAAAATTAGTAAAAATGGTTTCTACTAAAGCTGCAGTACACTCTGAGACCGGTTCCTCTTCTAGCAGTGATGATGATGATGAGGAGGAGGAGGAGGAAGAAGAAGAGGAGAGGATGAAGGCCGATGACACTGTTGTTACAGATAAAGTTACAGCAACAAGTAAACTTTCATCCTCCAGCTCCTCCACAAAGGATAAGCAGGAGCTACTTTCTGCCAAAGATGCTGTAAAAGCAGCACCTCTCTCTGCTCCTCACAGTGACTCCTCCTCCTCCTCCAGTGAAGATGAGGAGGAGGAGGAGGAGGAAGAAGAAGAAGAAGAAGAGGAGGAGAAGGAGAGGGAGGAAAAGCAGCCCCCTCCACGGGTGCCATTAGGAGCTGAGGAGGAAGAGGAGCGGCAGAGGAAGGCCAACATGAGGAGGCTTGCTGCCGTCCAGCAGAGACAGAAGGAAGCTGAAGAACAGAAGAAGCTGATCCAAGGAGCTCTGGCCAAACTGGTGTGTGCAGATTAGAGTGTTTGTTCGGATTAAATAAGATTAAGCATTTGAGTGTTTGCAGTGAAAGGAAAAAAATGTACACTTTTACAATGTTCTGTTGTCATAAAATACTAGATGGATGAATTCAAAATGATAAGATATTAACTGATTAGTTAAACTCAGGTTTTGACTTTAGAAACAGATTAACCCTGTTTGGACATTCACAAAAAAATGTGATACATTTTCTCTTAAATCTTCATTAGGATGCTCCGACAGCAGGAGCAGGGAAACATATTGTCTTTGGCTCTGATGATTATGACGAGGAGGAAGAGGAAGACAAGCAACAGTCAACCTCAAAAGACACAACATCAAAGAAGACACTGTTTGAAGAGAGCCAATCAGAGGACGAGGACAGAGGTGAAGAAGCATCAGTCAGCAAGAATTACATAATAAAAGAAAAGGTGAGTAAAGATTTACTGATCTGAGTGAGAGGAAGAGCTGAATTACCTTAGAATCTCAATTAATATAAAATAATTTGTATTTATCTAAAAAATATTTAATAATCAATAGATGGAAGATGTTTATGTATTATGATCATGTCTGTGTGTGTGCTTGTGCTTGTTTGGTCAGGTGCACCTGAAGCAGTCGGCTCCTCAGCTGTTCAGCGGCAGTGAGGATGAGGAGGATGTTGACGAAGAGGAAGATGGCGGCAGGTTTGACATCAGGCCTCAGTTTGAAGGACGAGCAGGACAGAAGGTGAGAACAGGAGTTCAGACAGCGCTACTCTGTATGTTTACATGTGTGTTTACCTCACAGTCTTTTTTAAAGCAGGAATTATAAAATCTCTTATTATTGAAGCACTTTCTTGCAAGAAGCTGCTAGTTGAAGAGTCAGAAGGATCACAGAGTCATCATGGTTCACAAAACATGTCTGAAGAAGCTCCAACCAGTACAGCAGAAGTTTGATGGAGGAGCTCTGTGATTGGACGGCTGCCTCTGATGTTGGTTGTTTGTGTGTTTCTTGTCCAGCTGATGGAGCTGCAGTCTCGTTTCGGGACGGACGAGCGTTTCCGGATGGACTCTCGCTTCCTGGAGGAGGATGAGGCCGAAGAGGAGGAGTCAGGTGAGGCTTGTGAGGGGGCGTCACACGGTCATAGTCTTTAGGAAAACAGGTCAAGACAGCGATGAAGAAGGATGACATGTCCATAGTGCAAATGAATCACTGTAGTGAAACATGTGAGCGTCTCTTCCTGGTTAATAAAGCAACACTTTGTGATTCAGAGAAAAAGAAAAGTGTGACGGAGGAAGAAGAGGCGCTGGAGGAGGAGAGGAAGAAGAACCTGTCCATCCTGCAGAGCGTCCTCGGCAGCAGCCAACAAACCGGCAGCAGCAAGAAGGCAGTCAAGGCTAAGACCTTCAGGTCAGACACACACGTACATTTTCATGCACACAGTCTGAGCCAAAGTTGCTTCTAACCTGTGATATTTAATATTTTACATGAAACAAATTTGAATAGCAAACTGTGTGTGTTTGCAGAGATGTGTCAGCGCTGCATTACGACCCGAGCAGAGAAGATCACGCCACATTTGAGACCAAAACCGATGAAATCAAGGAAAGGTACAAACATACATCTGATCTGTCTACAGCAGTGACATTATTAACCCGACAGAATATCAGTAAGATTTAACCGATTCAAATCAAGGTTTAAGACATAAAAAAGGTGTTTTCCACAACTTCCACAGTTCTTTGTTTAATCTGCCCAACTTGTTGGAATTGTGTTGCTGCCATTTAATGCAGAATAAGCATATATTTTAACACAAAACTAATCAAGTTAATGAGGTTAAACATTTAGTTTAATGTATTTGTATTGTTTTTAAATCAAGTTTATGTCAATAAGGATAAGCAAACTTTCATATTCTGTTTAATTGTAAAGGTTTTGTACAGTTTTAGGGAAACCACTGACATTTTTATCCAATCAAAACATACTCAAAACTGATTTGTGTTCACATTGTAAAGCTTTGCATTTATTTAAGTCATGTCATCTGTTGTCCTCACAGCAAGTCAGCCAGTAGGAAGAAAAGGGAAGAGGCTCAGAAACTTCCAGAGGTTTCTAAAGACATTTACTACGATGTGTCTGGTGACCTGAAAGCCGTGTTTGGTCAGGCAAAGGATGACAACACTGGAGAAGGAGAAGAGAAAACATGCTGGGACCAAGAGGAAGGAGAGGAGGAAGAGGGAAAGGAGGAGCAGCCGACCCTGCTGTCATCTCTCCTCTCAGCTGATCCCAGCACAGAGACAGAGAAGTCGTCTGGATTCAAATTCTCGTTCTTCGGAGAGGACACGGAAACAGAGAGCAAAGAGACGGGTGGGTTTTAATGCAGAGCTTAATCTCCGACCGTCAGGGAGAAGATTTGTTTTCTGAATTTTTAAATCTCTCTGTTTCTTTTTCTGCCAGTGGAGTACAAAGTAGAGAGCATCCAGGCACCAAAGGTGTCATGGCAACAAGACCCACGTTTCCATGACAGCAGTTCAGAGGAGGATGAGGAAGAGCAGGAAGAAGATGAGGAGCAAAGTGCTGTCATCACAAGAACCACAGAGTGAGAAAAATTAATGATTAAAACCTTTT
>JAPZDW010000012.1:7512224-7526203 GCA_029814725.1 Acanthurus nigricauda
TCTAAAATCAGACAGCATGTTATTAAGACAAAATCATGGCTGGCACCCTGGTGGCTTGTCATTGTTGTAATGCTGGTTGTTCAAAGGCAATGATAAAGAGAGGGAGGAAGAAGGGTGTAACAGAGGGATAGAAAGAGAAAGGCAAAGGCACAAAGAGCAAAGCATAGACGAAACAGGACAGGGAACAAGCCAAAGAGGGCAAATGAGTTGACAGGAAAGAAGCGTTTAAAGAAAAGAGTAAGAAAAAATAAAGTGTCGAAAAAGAAACCGAGTGAAGCTAATGAAAGAACAGGGCAAAAGTTGTTGTGGTCTAGCTGACACCACATTGTGAACAGCTGAGAGGAGCAGGCCACAGCAGGCAGTTGTCATTGGCCAAAGATGAAAGCTATGTGGCTAGGAGTGGTGTACTCCACTAGTGTTAATTTTAGGGAGCCCACCCCAGCTTGCAGAAAGCATGGAGGCAGTCAACCTTTACTCTCACATGTCTAAATTTAAGAGGGGAGTCTATGAGCAAGGCTCCAGGTCTCTAGACAGGCCCACTGGTCAGAGTGAAGAAGAGTATGCTTCTGCATACCTGGGTCTTACACTCTTTTTGGGCTGCTTAGGTGGTTTGGTTGGTTTTGCCGTAATGAAAGTAACAGTGACTGATTTTGATATCAAGTAATTGGCGAACAGTATCATAAAACATTACATGGATTTAATAGCTTCCCAAGTATTTTTCCACAATTGTCCGGCTGTGTTCTTTCAGATTTAGGTAGGACTCTCTGCAAGTTAAAATGGATTCTCAGGGTATAAGTACAGTGAAACCATGTCTTGATGCCTCAAACTTCATTGTCACAGAGCAACACAGATGTGCACATACACAGTATTTTTTGTTTTGTATAAAAAGGTGCAGCGTCATGTAACTATTAAAAATTTATTCACCCGTTATTTGGCTCTTAGCATTTATCGGGATAATGTAAGCAGGTTTTTTGAAGGTTTGTGTTTTAAAGGTTCTTTTTCTTTATTTCCTGCTCCAGTGTCCATTAACACTTTATGTAACTCATTTGATGCAGTTTCATTAAGTTTTTATCACACTGGATTCTTGGAACAAGGCTTTATCAAAATAAGGCACATTGTTGGAACAAAATTACCTAATTAGGTACATGTCAGTGTTGTATAAAACAGTACCATTCTTTCACCTGTCATGGGCTGCTCTACTGGCTCCACCCCACCTCCACCACCGCCACCCTCCTGTCAACTGACTGACAGGCTGCCAGCTGGAGGGTGCTGAACTGTGTTTGACATGAAAAGTTGGAGGAAGAAAGGTAGGGAGGGGAAGAGAATATGAAGGATTAAGGGTTGTGTAGGAGTGGCAGACATATTGACAATATTTTCCCTACAGTATGTCAGGGATGTTTATTCGGCATCATGTCTGTAAGAGGTGTGTCAGGTTGGAAGAAAACCTAAAATCAAGAAAGAGGAAGAGAGATCGAAAGACATAGTGTGATGGGGAAGGCTGTGTACAGTACATTAATCATTTTTGTTGGCCCTTACCTCCTTTGGCTGCTCCAAGGTCAGATTTAGTATTTTTCAAGGCTGAAATGTAAAAAAAATGTCTACAGTAACCTATATCAAGTAACTAATTCAAATATCTGTCATCTATATGTGTCCTCATTATTTTGGTTAAAATGCTAAGTCGTCTTGACATCATAGTCATCCTCTCATCACTATGATGCTGACTTAAGTTACTACACTGTCTTTTAGTACTTATCTTAACATTCTCTTTAAAGGGGGTCAAGTATACCTATTTTCTGTTAGCTCTATGTAATGTTACAATGCCAGATGTTCATATTAAATGTGAAAATGAAGAAGGAGATTAGCATTATTTGAAACGTATGATGACATCTCATCGTCAGCTTGTTTGTGGGTCACACTGCGGGCACTTAACACTTGCAAAGTAGAGTGACATACCCATCTACCCACTCAGTCTGTCAGTCCGTATTGAGGTGGGTTACAGCAGCTCAGACCGGGACTAGCAACAGGATGAGTCTGTGTTCAAGCAGAAGGAGCCAGCGCTGCAGTTGGTTAAGTGGAAACTTGCTGTGGTGAATGCTCTGATGACATGGGGTCGGCACATGACATATTAGCAAGTCAGTTTTAATGAAGCTGAAAGGTCACTGACCACATTCTGCAACAGTAATCGTCGTTGAAGTATGTGAGTCTACCCTGCATTTAGTTTTCAGTTCAATCAATTTTATGGTTATATGGGCAGTATTGTGGTAAGGACTGTAGTATTTATTTTACCATCTTTTCAGTTTTAAATACTTAAATCATAAGTTTAATGCACACCAGGGCACTTAAATTACTTTTGTACCATAAATGCTTTGAATACTCAAAATCAGTTGGATCTCTCCCGCCTAACAAAACTGGTAGTCAGTCAGACTGACATATATTGAAGCTTATTGATAATGATAAAGATATTGTATAAAATGTAGACCTATGCAAATATAAGGAAACAATTTGATACATTCTCATGTTAAACAACCATCATGGCTATTGGAGTATAGATTTTTTGAGTTTACGAGTTGTCCTTGGCTGCACCATGGTGCTTTGTCTGTGTGTGTGAAACTCTGACACAGACAGATTGGAGGATGTAAATGACACCAAAATTCATTCCATGACTATTTTGGTACAACTCCACCAGTGTGGGGGAATAGTGTTCTGAGATTCAATGCTGCTTGGCAAACAGGAGTAACTGCCTGCCTTTGGCACTTAGCAGATGTTAATTTGGGACCCTGCTGACCGTTAACATCAATAGAGAATGCATTATGCAATACAGGTGTGATTAAATGATGAACTCTGTCTAACTTAACACTAACTAGTTTAATATACTCTTTCTCCTGTTCTCTTGCAGTGTAATCTATGAATCAGACTTGGAAACAGACATGAGGCAGTTTATAACAGAAATGCTGAAGAATAAGGAAAAGTATATATAATATATAATATATAGTTACTAGTACTGGCTTGTGGTGCTGCATCAAACACAGATCTCATTGCTTTTTGGTCTGTCTGCAGGTTCATCCATTCAAAGTGGCTGACTACCTTGAATTTCTTACAGTGGGAGGCACTAGTATGGAGGTTTATTTTTGACATGCTTGGGTCTCTTAAGTTATATGTGCTTTAGTTCTTCCATTTAAAATGCTCTTTGTGTTAATTTAGTTCTTAACAGTCATAGCTCCACTTCAACATACAGTGGAGTGTGTGTTGTGTACTGTGCAAGTCCAATACATTTATTATTCTCAAAGAAGTTCAACTTTATGATTTAGGTATACTCTAAATAGAATTGCAGTTTTATATATATTAATAAGTTAATAATAACACCAGTAACATTCTTGTAGGTTCCCATTTACCTCATCGCTTTTAATTTTCTATCTACAAAGTACCAAACATCGCCACATTGCTAAAACTTAGTCATGCAGTGAACAGTGTTCCAAAAAGTGGAGCGGTCAAGCAGCTGATAAATCCTTCTCTTTTAAACTTAAACAGCATAGTGATTGACATGTATGTAAAAGAGAGTGTCAGCTTAGTCCTGGTATTTGTTTCATTAAGGGCACTGGGCTGTGGCCTCCAAAGGTTGATACATGAGTACAGTCATACGGAATCACCCAGAGGGAACAACCTGTGGAAGATGTATTTTAAATTAATTAAGTGCAATTCTCTTTGAGATAATTTCTCACTTGCTTGAAGGCCAGACTCCAACTGCCAGCTGACATTAATGACAATATTTCTCATGAAGAGTGGATGCCCACAGCAAGAGGCGGATCCATCAGCTCACTAGCTGACCTTCATTTAACGAGAGAGAGAGGAAGGGAGGAAGAGGATAAGATAGGAAACTGTGGAAGTTAGTCCAGGAGGGTAATTGAAGCTGTCCGTTTCTGTCCTCATCTGCTCTCTGTAGTTTAGATAACACAAATCCTAAAAAGATTGAGCATTGCAGTGGTTGGAATCATGATAAGTATGGCACAGTTACAACTACTTATCTGTGACTGAGTTATCTTCTATAGTTGTATACATATTACATTTTATATGGCAGTTACAATGGCTACATCTTGATGTCACTTTATGAAGATTCTTGTTAAAAAAATTCATGTGTGGCTTATGCACTGTGTTTATCAAAGTAAGCTTTTATCTTGTGTTGAGTTTTGCTGTCAACATTTATTTATGGCATTCTATTAGTGTATTGGAGCTTTTAGCAAGGGCACCTGCACTTTGAATGGATTGTGTGAGTTGAAAGGAACTTAATTTGCTCTGTTCCTGTTAATGCTAATCAGAAGCCAGAAATTTAGGACCATGGCTGCACTGTGAATGTATAATGTGCAACAACTGTTGGTTCCTAAAAAAAATCATTAGATGAAACCTCATTGTTTTTCCCTGTTTTTATACAGGCGGAAAAGAGAACAAGATGCCAATCCTCATCTCAAAGATTTTTAAGGGTCTGGCTGCTGACCAGACGGAGGCGCTGTATGTCGGCGACGCCATTTTGTCTGTCAATGGTTATGACTTACGGGAGGCCACACACGATGAGGCTGTGCAGGCGCTGAAGAAGACTGGCAAAGAAGTCATCCTTGAAGGTAAGATAATTTTTACTCTAAAAAAAAAAAATCAAACCCAGATTCAACTCGCTGACTCTTTCCTCCTTGTCCTGATGCAGTCTTTCTTTTATCGTCCTCTTTCTGTTTTGTCTCCGCTTTGCTGTCAAGACCAGGAGTTAACTTTAAGACCCGCTTGCAAAGGATGTAATAACTATCTTTGATGCATGATAAAGTACTTCATATTTCTTTAACAACATAATCTACAGAGAAAGATAAAACAGAAGTGTAATCTTCCACGAAGAAGAAGGAGCACTTCTTTTTTCGCATACTCTGTCTGCACAGCTCCAAATAGATACATAGATGGAAGCGATGAGAACTTCTGATAACTTTGGTATGTGTTGATACATTTCTCTAGCACTGATTCTTTCTTTAGGGTGATGTATGATGAGCAGAGAGAGAAACGATCCCTTAAATCAGAACTTTGATCAGACTTCCTTGGAAACATCCAAATGATGAGTTGAACTGAAAGAGAAAGAGAAAACCAAAGATTTAAAATTTAAAAATATTGTTGTGGCTCTCACCTCTAAGCGTTTCAGCATGCTAATGAGAAGTCTTCCCGAACGTCAAACACTTCTGACACTGATAGAAGGTACTTTCAGAACTGAGAAGTGTTTAAAAACTGAGAGGGTAAGACCTTCTCTTTAAAGGTAGGTGTGGGAATGAGTCAGTAGGTGCTTTTCTTTCCTCTCTAACTTACTAAATTAAGCCGCCAGATATAATGTGATGCTGCATCTCTCTGTCCTTTTATGTCTCCTTCTTTGACCTGTTTGCTGGACGTTTAAGTACACGTGAGTGTTTACAAGTGCACATTTACCCAAAAGCAACAGTCAACCAGCAGGTGTGAAAAACACAGTAAATATGAGATGTGATCTTTAGCTGTAAAGACAGGGCAAGGAATTTAAAACAATCTTTCCCCTTGCCAACTGATTGCATCACAGGAATTCTGTATCCCCACCCCACGCTGACTGTAAGTCACTGTGTCTAATTTTAAATTGACTTGGAACAAATGCAGAGTCTGTAAAGGTTGAGTGATTCTCATGCTGGATGTAACTGTTGAAGGAGAATATGTTTTCATGAAGAACCATAAAATCCGACACTTTGTTGTTTTGCTTTTATTATTCTTTGTATTGATCTATATTCTGTTTGTGTCAAAGTCCATGTTTTTAGAAAAGCTCACCCACAGAGTCGAAACAGAGGCCAGCAGATAATGTTGAGCGATGTGAGTCGAACAGACACTTTAGAGCATAGGTGCTCTAAACATATACTGCAAGATTAAAACCAAGTATAACCTAAAAGTCTCTGCAGGGACTGTAAGAACCAAACCTTAGTACTTGTGTATGCATTACAGTGTTATTTCAGTAACTGAAACAAGAACAACTCTTTCCTTTTGAGAAAATGAATCTTAACAAAGAAAATCAAAAATCTGAGTTACAGTTTTCAATGTGACAGCATTTCTGTGGGTTAACATGCACAGTGGGCTAGCATCAGTAACTTCAGCCGACGGAACAGATACAGCTAGAGCTACAGCCAGGGGAAATCATTGCAAATCCCTCTGCCTTACTTGTCCACAGTCAGGCAGAAAAGTGTTGATTTCAGACGGCTCAACCACCACTGCTCTGTGATCCGTCATGTCAGGAATCATTTCATGGGTTTCCCTTTCCCATGAGGACCCGAGAGAGGAGCGAAGAGACGAGAGAGGCTTGGAGGCTCACTGAGGGGAGAGGATTGAGTGTGTGCGCACATGCATGTGTGTGTTTTTTAGTACTTTCTTATGCTTTACGATTTCTCTGCTCATGTCGGTGTGTATATGCCTGTCTGACTTGAAGATTGCTGGATGTTTATCTGTAGTGAGGAGCTTTAGGAGTATTTTTAGGGAATAGAGGAAATAAGGATTTGGTCACTTAAAGACTTTGAGCTTTCTGCTGCAGTTTTTAAGATTCAGATTTTGTTTCCAAACTACTTGTGTGTCATAAAAATACTGGCAAATACACACAACATGAGGCTCAAGTACAATGTTTCTTTTGGTTTTGGCATTTTATCAAGATACTCAAAAACACAGTCAGGAAAAGAGTCCTTCTTGGCACCACTGCAGTGTTAAAGTTCAGGGAAACAGTCTTTCTTACATGTGCACAGCAACAAACAGGCCACCACTGCTGTGCTCAAGGCAGTTTTCATTGCTCTGTGAAATTCATAACAGACAGCCTTGGCTGAGATCAAGCAGAAACTGCTTCCATCACATTAAAATATCTGCAGTATGTGAATAGTAATACATGAATCTGTCAGATAAGTACTTTCACAACATTTGAGGGAGTTACATTTGAAGCTTGATCGACATTCTGCACTTGTGGCAGGATTTTTTTCATTTTATGACTCCTTTGAAAGTAAAGTGAAGAAATATTTTAATAGCCTGTATTGAAGTGATTTCTACACACTTAGATTAATACAATTTTGATTGTGGCAGCAGTGCATGTAAGGGTATTAATACTAAGCTCTGCCTCATACTTATAATGAAGGGATGAAGGTGAAGAATATTTTAAAGGATGCTATGTATTTCTTTTCATTGAGTGTGTGCTACGAGGTTGTTTTCACAATGGTCAGTGTGTGTAAGTAAAATATTTCATAGGAAGAATAAATACTTCTTCAAATGTGGGTTTAGGGTTACTGGCTTTACATATGTGGCAGTAATAAAATAATTTTTACATTTTTCCAACTAATAGATATTTAAGAAATGGCATGTTTTTTTTTTTTTAATGTCCTCACATTTTCTGAGCAGCCAACAGCAAAAGAAAGGGGCAGCGTTGGGCAGGTCCCAGATGTGAATGTGAATATATATATAAGACCTTTCTCTTCCTGCTTTTCCCAAACATCCTAACGTAAATAGAAATGTAAACAAAATCAATTTCTCTGTTTGAAAGAAGAAAAAAAAACCCACCATTTGATTCTGAGAAGGTGCCCTCCGAACTCCTTCCTCTGTGTTCCTGTTGCACCTTCATATCAAAATGGTGATAGAATAATCAATGTGTGTATGTGTGTGTGAAAGAGGACAGTAAAGACCTGAGAGGGTCAGATAAATATAACAGACCAGATGAAACCATAAAAACACAGCTGCCTTCATTTCCTCCCAATGACATTTACAGCTTCTGTTAGTGCGTGTTGTGTGCGTGCAAGCATGTGGATGTCTGTGTGCGTTTGTGTGTCTCTGTGTGTTTCTGTTTGTGTAAATGATAAAATGATAAAAGATAAAAGCTAAAAAAAAACAAGTTGAAAAAGAGAGGTGAATAGGTCACTTCAACAATTTTACAGTCATACACACCTTATTATAAAACATTAATGTTCATCTATAGTAAAGTTATGGATTAATTCTAATGAGGGTTGAGTACTTATGGTTCTACTCTCAAAATAAACTGAGAGATATTTATATATTTATACACACAATGAAACAATTGGACCTTGGTTTGTGGAGCAAAAATGAATAATGTGAAATAGAAAGGAAATTGGGACAGAACGCAGACATGAGAAGCAGCTCTACAGAGACTTGATGAGCTTCATTGCTCTGGTCTCTGAACTGGCCCACCGTGTTTCTATCCCGTATTAATTTGGATTCTACCTCCACTGAAAATGCATCCATCATTGCCACCAGCTTGTCAGCCAGGACAAGGCACGTTCCGTTACCGTATGAACAAACCATAGAACAAGAGAAGTGTGTGTCCATGTGTGTGCATGTGTGCATGCATGAAAGACAGAAAGGATGGGGGGGCAGACATAGTTCATGGGTAAAGCCGTTCCCTCGGCAACTAAGGTATGACAGAAGAGCACACACACAAAATAAGTATGTAACCACACATACAAATACACATACTTACACACAGGCAAAGCGTAAATCGCAGGGGAGGGATAAATAGACAAGTAATGACAGTGAGTTACATATACATAGAGTGTGTGTGTATGCTCAAGCAGGTGTTTGTTGGTGTGTACGTGTGTGCTATACTCAAATTGCTCAAATTGTTGGTGCACTGTGTTTCATAGCACAAGGAAAGAATGTAACACACTAATGGTTGAGTTGATGAGGCTCGGTGTGTGACCTGGAGCGTTGAGGAGTGGCTGCCTTGAAACTATCACTCTAGTATACCAGTTTGCATTAACAGAAGCATGCTTTTAATTTTCAGCACTTTCTAGTTCAGTGACTAAAGGCTGCGTCTTGTTTGAAAGAAGCTAGTTTGTACCACCTGCCATCTGACCACATTTGAGTGTAAAAATGTTTAGTGATTTCATATGGTTTCACAAAATTACCTTCCATTGTAGAAAGGAGTGAAATGGGGTTTGAAATTGGGACAGCAGTGCAGTCTCAGAGAGCCTCTCTTTGAAGGCATTCAAGGTGTTAGTACATAGAAAATGGATGCTAATCACTATATGACATGGTTTTGCTGGAAGGATTCCCACTTTCAGAACATTACACCAATTGCTGGACAAGACCACTCAAGGGACCCAAGGGATATGTGTAGGGGGTTTCAGAGACCGCTTGATAACCTCACAAATGCGTTTTTTTGGCCGTAATGGTTCAACAGTAATTTAACAAGATGTTTCTCAGATTAACTGTTCAAAAAGTGTTGAAGTTTATGTTCCTGTAGTGTAAATGATTTTCTAGTACTTGAATATTAGAATGAGAGAAAATATTGACTGAAATGGTAGAATGCTTTCATTGTTTTGTATTATTATCCCATGTGGGGGCCTAAAAAACACCTGAAAATACTAAATGTACCATTAAAAGTGTTTTTGCTGCAGTCTGATGAAAAAGTAAGATGGTTTTAACTTAATGCTAGCCTGAATTTCAGCAGAGTTTCATTGGATGTCCTGAGGGACATAATTTTCTGCTTGTCTGTCAGTGCGTACATGAATGTGCACAAGAGAGAGTGATGGATAGAATGAGAGAGAGAGAGAGAGAGCTAGTTTCCTCTGCCAAGACATTTCTGGACACTGCTGTTTCTCTTTGTCCTGTCCTTTTCATTAAGGTAGCTGTGCTCATGCTCAGTGCACACACATGGATTACGCAGGCTTAGCTGTGGAAGCTCTACAGTCGCCTTGTCAAAAACTTCTTTTAGCAAGGAGGGTACATGTTTTAGGACATGTCTCTTTGTCTTTATCACATTTGCTGATGTCAATTGTCCACATTGTACTGCTGATTTATATGCAAGCATGAGCTTTCAACTTCATACAGTCTAAATGTGTTTGTCCGATGTGTGTGGGATATTTACATCACAGTAAAAGCAATAAAACAACATGTTGAGAAAACCTTTTACTGTATTTGTTCATTTAGTGACAGTAAATGCACAAAGTCATCACTGACATTTTGGGTGCAACTAATCATTTAGTCTGCTCACAGATTTATTCTCACTTTCTGTCAAATGTGTTCAGAGTTGTATTTTTTATGACCAATGATAAAAGATGTTGCTGAGGGCAGCACATTCCCTAACTTAAATGCAATGATTTTCATTCTCAGTTTAAATGAACAATATTTGGTCATATTTTGCCTTATTTTAGAGAATTAAGGCACCAATTATCACACCTGTCACAGAGGACAGGTGATTCATGTGACAGAGCTCACCAGGCACTCAACATGAAGTAAGACATAGAGTTAATAGAGAGGTAATTCGTTAAAGACAACTCTTAAGGAAATATAGCTTGATTTTAGTATCTACATTCCCTTGTGTGTCTGTGGCTTTCTTCTTTAGTCATTTCTAGATTGTAGATGTTGAACGTTTGAGCCCCTCTTGTGCAAAGAAAATCTCTGTGATCTGTGTCTATGTTCGTGATGATTGCTCACTGATTTAAATGACCTGTTCTACCTCTATATATGTAATTCATAATACATTGTGAGGTTTTTTTCCCCCTGAAGACAGCATGTGTATGAAGACAGATTTGTGGAATCAAAAAGTTGAGATTTGATCTTTTGAGTTTGCAGCTCTGTCTTTTAAAGGAGACAACCTTTAAAGAAAATCTGTTGAGCTTGAGTTGTTGCCCCTCTGTTGGAGCGTGCCTTTTGAATCTTAGTTTCTGTACAGCTTTTGATTTGAAGTCCCTGTTGACACAGTGACTACACTTGTGACTGTTTTTAATATGTCACTTTATTGACAGCTCAATTCCTCGATGAGAAAGTGCATTAATACTGCTTGAAAAACTGTCAGAGTGTGAAAATGCAATATGCACAAGCAGGATTGTGATTCAGGGGTTCCTGAGATGAGATACGATTCAAAGAGGTTCATTTTTGTCTGTGATGAGTGAAATGCTTTGTCAGCATTCTCAAGAGCTAACCCCAAACTTAATCTCTCACACACACATGCACACAATCTGTGCTTTTTTTAATCTAATCCTTTACCTAAATGCATACCCGAATAATGGTTTTGTGTTGAAAGTCACCAAGATCATGTTCATAATATTACATTCACATTGTCAGGGTTTTTAATACAAGGATGAGACAGGAAGCGCTTTAGAAGAGTGCAGACTAGCAGTTTGAGCTACATTTACTTTAAGGGCTAAAAATCATATTTCCTATCTACAAATCAAGCTCTTCAAGGACATGTGTGAATTTAGACCCTAAAAAGAAGATGGATACCATATAATCTGTTTGAGCAAGGCCAGCAGAGATATATATACTCTAGCCTTATCATACTGCACTGATTTAAGTCTGGTTAAATGAATGGTTTAATAAATACAATGACTTTGGGGAGTACTTCTCATTGGGACACATAATACTGCCAGCGAAGACTGTCTTTCCAATTCAATATTTGTCTAAAATGTATTCAGTACAAGTTCTGAATACATCAGAATACTCCAGTCCTGTTACTGAAACAGCACACAGGCCTCAGTCCGGTTGGCTGTTCACACATAATGTCTGTAAATAGACTTCTAGGCCCCTGTGTGAAAGCTCATGCACATGAATTTACACACAAGCAGACTACTTGTATATCTTTTTTGCTGATTCAGAGGACGGCCCATGTGTCTTTTGAACTGTGCCAAACAGGTAGCCAGGGAGGCAAGTGAGAATTTCTTAATTCACAGTTCTTAACTGCAAATTCTCAGGTGGGGTCTCTGGGCTAAGCTGCCGAAGCCCACTCATAGATGTGAGAGTTGGTGTTTCTGTGTATTAGCCAATTTAATCATCTGGTGGGTGGCAGCACAATGGCACAGTGGTTTTGAATGCTCTGAGTTGCTCTTTTGTTTTACCGTCTTGTGTGTTTTGCTGGAATATAGTAATGCTCAGATTTCTGTTGGCCCCTTTACATTGTTTGTGACAGTCTATGGAGGGACATGATATTATCTATGGGATTTGGAGCACTATGACAGCAATGTAAGACATGTCCACTGATGGACAATTTAAAGACACCCTGACATCCTGACATTTCCTAAGATTGAGGAGGAAATTCCCATATATTCCCATTTTTAAAACATTATTACAACACAAATTGATGCTGCAAACTGATTTGCCTCCACTTTAATGTCCATTTGCTTTGTTTTTTGTATATTTTTTAGTGCTATAACTTCAAGTGAATTATACACGGGGTATTAATTAGTCACAATATAATCAGCATTTTGTAAGGTAATATTTTGAAAAATATCAATAGTCATTCCTACAGCATTGTTGTAATATGGTCAGACATATTGTAATATTTTACTTTTGTCAATGTTGACTTACTCTAGTGTCATATTTGTTGTCTAAAGGCATATTCAAACATTCAGCGGTCTTTTATTATCCATAGTTCTACTTAATCATTGCTTTTTGTGTAGAACCCTGTTGTCTACAGCATGAGAATCCTGTCATTTTCTTCTTAGTCGGACCTTCAGGATTAGTAAACTTCTTATGCTGTCCCCAAACACTGCCCGAACAGCTTGTCACGCTGGATTGGTGCAGTCACTGGTGTGTCCTCTGCCACAGTTTCTCAGTCTGCTGTCTTTGTCACATTCTTTGCTTTGCTGACTTTCACTGCCATCTAATGAAATATGTTCCAAAAAAATGTGCACAAGGGTGTCCATCAGACAATGCTGCAGTGTTATCAACTGCAGATAAAACTCTGTCTCTTGAAACTAGAATACCAATTTTAAATCATGGATTGCACATGTCCGTCTGCTATTGTTCTTCTTTCTTAATTTGACCTGCCTGTCAAATTTAATTGCTTGTTGAGAAGTACATCTGCATGTACATATGTTTTTTTCTGGTAGGCCAGTGCACAATTAGTACACACGTGATAAACTTGACTGTGTGATCAGACTCTCGAGAAGATTTTTTTTTCTTTTCTGTCTGCTCAAAATTATACTTGAAAAAACTGTCAGTGAAGATTTAAATATATATATGGCCAACCAGGGATGATACCGGATCTGCATTAAAATCTTTTAAAGCAAATAAGTGATACCATAACTGCATTTACTGGCATACGATTTTACCAATGACAAGCATGTACTATATTACCTACCTAATTAAACCTTTCTGGCTCTCACTTCTGTGACAGTATAATCATTACTTTGAGAATAAACCTTCCCCCTTGAAGTCTGACAGAATCTCTCAGCCGCATCCTTCCAATTTCTTACAAAGCTTTTTTCAGCCCTCATAGTCTTGATTAACAAAGAAGAAGGCCTTTTCAAGTTACATACAGATTTCAGTTATATCATCATCTAGATATGGATTTGTTTTGTAAAGCAGTTCAGCGCAAAGGGCAGGTCCATTAAGTCTGATTTAATTGACGACAGCTTTAAATTTTATTCAGTTTGGTGGTTTAGTTGACTACTTTGTATTTCAGCCAACCTTCACTGATCTCTGGCAGTTTCATTCAAAGATAAAACTTCACTTTTCTTTTTCTCCTGAAAAAGAGATGACTGAATTTGTCCGTGAAACTAAGGAATTAGAGTATTTGAGAATATGAGCCTGAAAAAAAAGCTATATAAAGTTTCCTGTACATTTTCCAGTGAGCAGTAACTGACAGAATTTAACCACTGCACAGAGACCAAAAAGAAGTAGTTGAAAAAGCCAAAACAATATATAAACAACACCCAAAAAGCTGGATTAAAACTTGCTAAAGAACTCCAGATGTTTCTGATTGTCTAAGGTGGTGCCTAAATGACTTCAGTTGTGCTTCAAAACCTTATAATGGTTGGAAAAACCCTGGAATACATTTCCTCTAGTGGGAGACCATTGGAATTTGTGATTCCATGTTCTGTCTTTGCAATGACCTCAGTAAGTTGATCCTGCCTCTGCCTTTGCCTGCAGTGGTCTTCTTTACTGGTTCATAAAACTTCAGTTTGGTATTTCTACATATCCACCAGATGTGGTCCACATCAAACATTAAAATAAATATA
>JAPZDW010000012.1:7937593-7949509 GCA_029814725.1 Acanthurus nigricauda
TCCATCAATCATTCAATGACAAAAACTTCCAATAACAGAAGTGTTTCTCACCGGTTGGGAACTGTGAGGAGGCAAACCTAGTAAGCAGGATTCAAGCGCCCTCTATCAATGCCAGCAGGATACCTCCCATGGCTGCAGAGCCTACCATGGCTACTGGTCCGTCTACCAAGGAAAAGAATGGTTAAGACATCACATAAACACAGTACATGAGTGTCTACATGTCACATAAGTAAATTAAATTGGGTGGTTGAGATATTACTGAATCCTAAAAAGGCCAACCACTAATCAATTTTCCCCACTTTGATTTTTAATATATGAAAAAGTTCCATGTTCTTTCATTGTTTACATAATTTAGGAGCCTGTACACCCAGACAGATGTTCACACTTTCTCCACCCAATGATATCTTTGTTCAGGTTTCAGTTAGGTAGGGCCTTGTGGGGAATTATACCAAAGTTGAGGTTTTCCCTAACCAGTAAATGCAACAAAATTAACTGAAAAATGAAAAAGATGTCAATCGAGCCTAATCTGTTCACACCAGCAGAGCACAAAGAGAAGGAAAAGATAACAAAAAAGTGAATACACCTGTTTTAGTTGACAATATTTGTGTGGAGTCTAATTATAACTTAATCAAATGAACTCAGTTGGAAATAAATGAACTTAAATGCAGCACAGCCACACTGTGTTAAAACCCCTGTCCCTCCAAATTAATTTAAGCTATTTGCTCGGTTCCACTTTAAATATTGCAAACTTGCCAACCTAAAACAATTTCAGTAATTCTTTAGTCTGTTTTCAAATCAAAACCAGTCCAGTTGTGACACCATACCTAAAGTAAGTTGGGACTGTCAAAAAAAGGTACATTTTTAGCAGGAATTTGGTGTGCAAAACAGTAATGTCATCAGCCATCTTAGTGCTCTCACTCGACTTTTGTATGAAGCATGTTTGTATTCTCTGTTGACTGTTAACTGCCAGCTTCCTCTGAGGTTACTCACTTCTTGCAGCAAGAATAGCTCCTGTCATGGCCCCACTTGTAATTCAGTTCCAGGGATCCTCCTTCCCTCGTACTTTTACTAAACCACAGTCAATCATGTAGAAGAGGCCTCCCCAAACTGCAAAGCTCCCTGCAACCCCAAAAGATTCAGTTAGATTCAGCAAGAAACAGTTAAAACATGTTTTGTGCTTTGTTAGCCTTTACATAATATATAATACATGTGTATTGGGCTAGTTGCAACAGATTTGCAATGTTTTTTTATCTGTGATGTCCTGATCCAGATCCATGTCTAGTACATTGGTTATTCGGCCAAACCTAAATACTGAATAAATATATACCTGGCACATGGAAATAACTGCTATTGAAACAGGATTTTTAACATTCACGCGCTTTGAAATGCAGTGAAATCCTTGAAACGCCAAAGGGCCAAGGGTGGTTAAGGAGAATTGTTAAGGAGAGTTGCAACACTAGTAAGCCGAGCTGGATAGAGCAATGCAGCAAAGAAAAGTATTATTATTATTTTTATTATTATTTTATTTGATTTTTCATTTTTTGCCAATACTGGTAGATGAAACTATGCCCTTATACTGATGCTTAGTATCACATCTGAACATCTCCGGCTTTCAAAGCAGAAAAAAATAAATAAAACATCCAAACATGCTAAATTTGAGCTTTGAGATATATTCCTTGACAGTTTATTTAGCAATGTATTTCAAGATGTTTTCATGCCATTTTGGTGTGTGGGCTGCTGCTGGGAAGTAACAGGAGTCCCTCTCTTATAAAAATATTACATGGTATCAGATCACTACATGAACTTGTTTACTCTTCAATTGCCAATCAAACATTTTAGGAGTAATTTAAGGGAGATTATATTGAAATGAAAATGCTTATTTCAGTTGTTCTTACCTCCAAGCTGTGGGGCTCTAGTCTTGATGGCGGTCAAGCTACCTCTCATTCTGTGGCTCATCCCCTACAAGAGACAAAACAGCAAACACAGATGGGTGAGAATTCTTTGTCAGCAAATGATAAAGTAAAAATGCCAGAATTGCAGATTACAAGTGATAATTAAAAACCTACAACATTTGTGTTCCCTTGCAGGGTTACTTAAAAAACTGTGAAGTTTATTAAAGGTTTGAAAAGTGTGTTCTACATGAAGAAAAGAAATTCTTAAATGCTTGCTACCTGAGAATGAGACTTGGTCAACTATCTTTTTCCAGAAGACATAAAGTGTTGTCTGCTGTTTCTTGTTGTTGTAATGTTGTTTTAGGGTCAGCTTTTTTAATGTTTTCATATTGAGACCAGCAGTGTTTTTGACATAGTTTTCTCTTTTATGGAGACAGTCATGAGAATTTTGATCTACTGTATGCTATTTGAACTGTACCTAACATCTAATGCCTTACTGAATTTGTTGGATAGGCAGAAACTGCAAACACTTTAGCTGACAACAGAGGTCCATAAAGATCATTAAATATTTAGAGCGATGTTCAAATCATTAAAAAGTTATTTGAAAGAGCTATTAATAGTAATGCAACATAATAACCTTTTAACAGAAACTTAACTGGCCCATTAATTATTTGAAGATAAGAAAACATGGAAGAGGGCATGCATGAACAGGTGTCAAACCAGTTTCACTTTTGTATGTTGTATGTTTTGAGTAAGCATGTCATTATTGTTGTATCTGACTGTGGCAATGCATTTATTAAGCTATATAACTGAACTTACTGAAGGTGCATTTCTGAAGCCTTTTACTGCCTGAAATATTCCTCCTCCAATAGCTCCCATGGTGAAGGCTCCCCCACAGTCGTCCACAATCCTCCACGGACTAAAGTAAAAACAACCATTAGCCAAGTCATTATCCTATACAGAACATATTGCAAAATTACATTTACAGATGCTTATTTGCAGTTTTGATATACTATGGTCAATATATTGATCAAAAACCATTAATTACGTAACTCTCTTTGGCTGTAACAGTGTTGTCCTGCGTCACAATCACGTAATGAGCAGATAGGGACCATTTCAAAATAAAGCGCATTTACAACGCTCTTGATCTAATTTATTTCAGTAGCAGTGTGTTACAGCTAATGTGTTTGGGTAGTGCATGAATTTTTCTTTAGACACATATTAAATCATGGTATTGCCTGGTTGTTACATTGTGTACTAACTTGTCACGCGGTAACAAAAACTGATACCAGAATATGAATATTGATAGGTCACTTGTCCTAAACATTGGCAAATATTGGACACTTAATATTCAGTGACTTTTTTTTTCGACAAAACTAGACAAGTCGCATGGTACCCTAATCCAGCTGTTTTATAACCCTGAGGCTGTCCTTAAACGATACAGCTAGCACACAGGTGGCTAACTGAGCTAGCTTAGCTAAGCTGAAGTGTGTTAATTTCTTAAGAATAGCTTGAAATGTCACGATGGCGCTTGACAGTTTCTACAGATTATTTATAAGCTTGTATAGATTCAGTGACCGGGGTCTATTAATTAAATGTAACTTACTATTTGGGGGATTTAAAGGACAAGGTCACTAACAACGTGATTTAGCAACGAGGGTCCAATGCTAACAGAAACTGCCAGTACATTTCTATGAAAAGTTAGCAATTATGCTAAAGCTAAGTAACTCCCTGGAATTGACATGTCCAGGCTTATGTCACATGTTGTAGCATAAAAACAATCATACACACTTAACGTGATAGTTACGTCAAATAGAGACATGATAAAGATTAAGTAATATACAGGTTAAAATAATGTTTTTGGTAATAAGACTCACCATGGTTCTCTAGCATACTCCTCCATTTTGTTCTTTCGCTGTTCCCTCTGACGCTAATCGACTACCTGACGTAAAGTTACACGTGATGTCGTAAAGGCGCATTTCATGTGCTTTTAAGTAATCTGACAGTGTGGGAACCGGTTATTATCTGGAAGGGAAATTAAACTGCGTCTAACGCAAATGAATATATTAAAATCTTACACGACAGAAAATCTTTTTACGAGAGTTACAGCATTGAAGCACTTTGTCCGTGGTTAGATATTGATAAGCGCACAACAAATCAGTATTGATTTGTTTGGGTGTAGAAGGATATAAATCAAAGGAGACACACTTTGTATTGATACAGTTAGGGGGTTAAAGGTTATGCTGTTATTGCAAGCACACACTTTTCAATTCTGAATTTTTGAAAAAATTCTACACTAGGATTTAAAAGAAGAGTAAATGACATACACAGAAGACCCAACATACCCATCGCTATCATCAAAAGCTATAAAAGTCCATAAGCGCAAGAAAACAGTTGTGAGTCATATAAATTGTTTATGTAATAAATGAACGTACATTGACTTCAGGAACCAGAAGCTCCTGAAATAGCTCCTTACAGTTTGTGACTCTGTTTCTTATTGGAAGAGTGATTAGTTATGAATTTGTTAAAGAAATCCGCTGCTATAGGCATTAATGCAAGTCCTACCAGATATGTCAAGACCTTTATTGTGATGATAAAGGCCTGGTGCTTTGAAAATTCCTAGATGAACATGTTTTGAATCGGACTGCCACACATCAAGCCTGTGTTCATGTAGTACTCCAGGACAGTGTGATCAACAGGTGCCCACCGTCCCATTTTAGTCTTTTGGCCCTTTAACAGGTTCATTTAGCCATGCTACAGAAAGGAAAGTACTCTTAGCTTAAGTATAAAGTGAACATATCTATACCGTGTACCTGATGTAAACATTACACAAGAAATGTGGTTTACTGAAATGACTTTCTGCTTACAAACAATTACTGAGTTTGCCTTAGATCCCCCTTGCTGGCTCAGAATAACCCATAATCTCAACATTTTCATTCTTTCCCCCCTCTTCCTCAGTCTGAGATCAGTGCCGTTGTTCAGCGGTCAGCAGAGAGACAGACCGCTGGCCTGCAGCCCATTATTAGGAACGAGAAAGGAATGAATCACAAAGCAAGATTTCATTGAGAAATGCCAAAATATAGGCATTTCATGGATGCAGAGGCCGAGGCAGGGAGATGGGGACATAAACTGGCCTCCTGCTGCTGCTGCTGGTGCAGCTCTTCTCTTCTCTGAACACCCAGGATGATGACAGATGGACACGTCTGCTCCCACCGTTTCCCTGCAGCTTTAAACATGTGATGTAAGGAATAACAGAGTGCTGTTCCTGATATTGGTTGCAGAAGCACAGATGTAAAGAAGTGTATGATGAAGGAGAAATTCCTCACATAACTGAAGTAACTCAGTCATCAGGTGAAGGGCAAGTCCTTAAATATAGTTAGAGACATTATTTACACTGCAGGCGGGTTGTTGGATATAGATACATATCTATATACGGCTCTTTAGAAATTTGCATATCCTCCTAGCAACAGCTAGATCTGGAATAAATTCTGAACAGTGCAGATTTTGTACAGACTCTAATTCATCTGATATGAAAGTCGACTCAACAGATTTTCTCAATACAAAAGTACCTTGATTTATCATACTAAAAAAATATTGCAAAAGTCAGCTGTATTTCATGTTACATACACTGTGCATGTTCCTCTTCATGATATCAGCCAGGCATAACATTACACTTGTGACTTGCAATGGCAAACATACCAGAATCTTTTATTGAAGACATACAGGCTCTGTAAGAAAGGCATGTGTAATCAGATACGACAGAGAATCCCTCATTACACAGTACATATGAGTGCCACTCTGACCGTCCTTTACCACAATAAATTCCTTTTGAACTGACATTCATTTAATAGCGTGGCCTAAATCAACGGCACAGTTGATAAAAGCCAGTAATGGTTTTTCCAAATCCCTCTTAGGTTTTAGGCATGTCAACGTCTTACATTACAAGCTATGTGTGGTATTCAAACACCCAGGCTAGAATGATTCGGTACAAAATACAACATCGGATACTGAAGGGCACCCATTAGCACTTCCTGATAAAAAATGCATTGCATATAATTATTTCCATGCTAAAACACATTCTCGCACCAGGATTCCACTGGGCTGCTCTCTAATCCATTAAACCCTGCCTGAGATGTCTTGAGATTTGGCAATGAAACACACAATAAAAGACCACCGTGACCTTTTTTTTTTTCTTAATCAGATTTTCTTAAGTCAGGCCGCCTTGTTTGTTAATTTCCTGATACTTCCACTATTTCAGGATTCCCAGTTTGAACAGATTTACAACTTACAAATGTAAGGCATGAGGACTCCCACGAACTCCACAAATAAATAAATGGTCAAATTAATGTTAACTGTCACTGATAAACTTTTGTATATTAGAATTTTATAAAGAGTTAATAAGCTTATTACCTTATTAAGCTCATCGCACACTCCCACCACACACACATTCAGATGCATACACAAGCCAACATGTTATATGATCGGCCTCATATTATCTAGTGCAAATAACCAGCAAAGCGTCAATATGAACTGAAGACAAACAACCACAAAAATTCATGGCACTCTCTGCAGTCGGCTAATAAAGAGCTCTGCATCACTCATTCTCCACAGAGTCCTTTTGGTCCAGTGTTTGAGGGGAGAACTCATAGTGAGGGCTCGTCATCCAACCGGTGGGCCTCGCATGTTTCACCGTCTCCATCCATCCCACGGCACAGTTCTACAACTGCATCCCGGGGGGAATGTAGAGTTTATCTCCTTGGAAACCTTTGGTGAGATGTCTGTTCTCCCTCTCTCTTCTTTTTTTTTTACTCTATATTCCAACAGGGAATATTACTGCAACCACTTTGGCACCGGCACCTGTTGGAAAAAAAAAGTCAAATGTGAGTGTTTGAGAAAACTGTAGTCGAGCTAACCTCTCCAGAAAGCCACCTCACTCACCTTCTTGAGTTGTTTAATATCGCTTCCTCTGATTGAGGCTAGCAGTTGGTCCCTTGAGTTCTTGCTCCCACCTGGGCCCTTTCCGTCCAGCTTCCTCTTTGACACCGGAGTCAGAGAGTTCCTCAGGGAGTCTACATCCAGCATAATAGGTGGTGGAGGTGGAGGTCCACCCCCAGGAGGAGGCGGAGGTGGCGGTGGAGCCGGACCTCCAGCTCCTTTTTTTGGAGTCAGCTTTGGTGAAGGCATTGGTGAAGGTATGGGAGATGGTTTGGGGGAAGCTTTGGGCGAGCTCCTCACTGATCCTCCTCCCCCAGTCTTGGGCACCTCCAGGCTCTCCTTCTTCTTCTCCCCGTTGGCCTGGGCCTGCTTCTGCTCCTGCAGGCGCTTCTGCCTCTGTCTGTCCATGTTGCGACTCAGTATGTTTGTCGTCGTCATCCTGGGTCCGGCTAATTCAAAGTGGTAGCCCAGTTTGAGGAGGGTGGTGTTTTCTTTCAGGATCTTGGTCATCTCCATCTCCGTTTTCCCACCACAGATGTGACGCTGGTTTTGAAAGCGAAGCTCAGTCAGCGTGCAGTTATGTTGCAGCGCCTGGATCAGAGACAGGATGCCCTTGCCAGTGAGGAGGTTGGAGTCCAAGTTGATGCTGGTGATGGTCTTGTTGTTGCGTAGCATGCCTGCAATGGCGTAAGCCACGTGGTCGTCTGCACGGCAGTTAGCCAGAGCAAACTTTTTAACGTTGGTGTTGTTGTGCAAAGCTCCTGCAAACTCGATGAGTGTTTTTGTCTTGATGACCTCAGAGTTGTTGACATTTAGCTCGGCCAGGGAGGGGTCGTTGCTCCGTACCTGCTCCATTAGCTCATCAAACATGCTTGCATCTTCGTCCTCCTCCTCTTCCTCCTTCGTCTTGCTGTTTGGGGTGGTTTTGGCCACACAGTTGCCAATTTTTTGAGTCTCTTCAGCTTTTTTAACATTACCTTTACTATCTTCTTTGTCTTTTTTCTCCCCTACTTTCTTCTCTGTGCTACTCTTCTTCTCCTTCTCCCTCTCCTTCTCCTTTTCCTTCTCCCTTTCCTTCTCCCTCTCCTTCTCTCTCTCCTTCTCCTTTTCTTTCTCCTTCTCCTTCTCCCTCACCTTCTCTTTCTCCTTTGCCTTCTCCTCCTTCAAATGGTCACTGTGGTTAACCAGCTCTTCTCTATCTGCTCTTTTTTCTGTCTTGTCCTGTTTTACCTGCACCTCCCCTTTCTCGGATGTTTGTCTCTCAAGTTTGACGTCAGGCTTGTTTTTATCTTCAGCTTTTTTCTCCTCTGCTTTAGGCTTCTTCTCCTCAGGTTTACTCTCAGGAACCTGATTCTCTTGTGCCTTCTCCAACATCTTAGAGACAAGTCCTTGTGTCCTGAAACTTTCTGATTTCCTCTCCTTTTCCTTGCCCACTTCTTTTTCAGATTTTTCTCGTAGTTTTGAGATAATGTCTTTGGTTTTGCTGTCATCTTTTCTCCTGTACTCCTCTTTCCTCTCCTTCTCTTTGCCATTATCCTTTTTCTCTTGTAACTTGGAGATCATATCCTTTGTTTTGCTGCCTGTGCTTTCTCTGTGTTCTCTTCTGTCTATAACCTTATTTTCCTCGTGTTTCTCTTTCTCTTTGCTCTCATCGTTCACGTCACCCTCTTTGCTTTCCTGCTTCCTGTATCTGCTTGAAAGTCGACTTCGCTCCTCCTTAGAACTTTCAGGGCCTATGCTGTTTCTGTCAGCCATCTTAATATCTCTTTCATTAGAGACACTGGCTTGTCTCCGTAACCCAACTTTCACGTCCTCGTTCCCCTCCTGGCTCAGGCCCATCTTCCTCAAATATTCCTGCTTCCGGCTTTGCTTCTTTGGCTCACCCTGCAGAAGAACAAATGTGAGGAGAATAAGGTGAAGAACATTTTTAGCATTATGTCAGAAAGTCAAGCAAACACATACCAATACCTATTTTAAATATGGAGGCCCAAACCAACACAATGGAAGGAGGCTGTCACTGTGCAGACAGACACTTTTAAAGGCTCAATTTAGAGCTGCATTTGCTGCACAATACAGACAAACAGTGTGCTATGCATGACAAGCACAGTATGATATAACACCTAACAGTGTAAATATCAATGCAAATACTGTGTTCCTTCTCTGTCAAACAGCTCCTTGTGTATCTGCTCAGTGTAAACACACACACTCTCCTTGACATAATACTGCATGTGTGTTTACAGTTCGCAAAAGGCCAGCGAACCTTTTTTTTTTATAGTGGTAGGATACATTTGCAGCGAGTAGCTTGCAAAGTGTTTGATTTGTGTGTCTCCATCTGTTTTGCTGTGTGAGGCTGCGGCCCTGGCAGATGTAGCCTTAAAAGGCAGTGAGCGTAGGAGCAATCAACCAAGGAATTCCATCAGGCCGGGATTAAGACGCTCCGCAGGGCCGCCGCTCAATCGACTGAAGTGCCTCTCCTTTAAACACACAAACTTCAAGAAATTTGGCTACCTGATACCCAACCAAGGAGGTCCCTAAAATCTCTTATGGCATTTATTTCATTCTAATAAATGAAATAAATGGTTTGGTGTATTTCTGAGGCTGTCTTTCTGCCTGTGAAAATATGATCAAGAATGTAAAATGGATGTACGCAAGCCTCAGAGGGTAAAACAATGTTTTAACTGGCACCGAAGCCAACTAGTGGTTTGCTTCAAGCACATTAAAGCTATCATTAGAATACCTCAGGGACAGTGGATGTTACATAACGCTGTAAACTATCGAGTATAAGTACAAACATAGTTGTTTGATTTTATAAACTCTTATTAATAACATCTGTAGGTAATTTTCATTAAAAATCTCCCAAATATGAACATGTAAGAGAGTAATAGATCTTAAAAAACACAGATCATATTTAGACACTTGCTTCCTTTAAGTCGGATTCCAACTTAACTAGATGAGAAATCAAGTCAAGCATTCACAAACCTCAACTGAAGATTCCCTCTGAATGAGCTTCCCTTTCGATTCACCCTCCAGTCTGCCGTCCAGTTTAGCGCCCGGGACATTGTTGCTTGTAGGTGGCTGCGCTTGTTGACTCTCCCCCTGGACGATGATCTTTCCATCCTCTGGCTTAAGATCTGGTACTTTCATCATGTCCTTCTCCAGCTCTTCCATTTCCTCGGGGGAGAGGGTGGACAGCAGGTTGTCCAGGTCAGGGTCCTCGCTGACCTGACGGCCCGTACGGGTCAGGCCTCTCACCTTTCTCCTGGACATGGTCGCCTAAAAGATCTGGGGTAAAGGCTACGCCCGTGGAGAAGAACAGAGAAAAAATGGTTTCTTCGGAGCTGCTGATGGTGATAGTACAATAAATTCCTTTATTCAAAATCTTAGTAAGGTACAAATTCTCTTTTTTTTCTCTATATTCCCATAGGCCAAAGCTGGTGTCCTGCTGTCCCGTTGCGTCCTGCTCACCAAAAAGCCACCAGAGGCACCAATCCTGGTGCAAAGAGGCTGGACTCACAGTCTTGCAGTGAGGGGTACCAGTGATGGACTGCATGAGCCTCACATCATCAAAGTGGACTGTGAGGCTGGGACATTCTTCGAAATACTGTGAAAGTGCATGTACATATTTAGTTAAGGGTACACACTCCTTTAAAGGTAATGGGAAGGGCTGAAGTTTACAGAGATGTCAGAGCAGAGCTACACAGACTTCCTATTACACAGTTAATGTTTATATTCAGACCAGTTCCTGATATTTTTGCTTTGGTAATGACTCTAATTTTAACAGCTGAGAATTTCACATTGGATTTTCTGCCCCTGGTGAACTTCTCTTTTTTCTGTGTCCCTTAAATTAACACATCCTGACTCTATGGAAAAAGTAATAGAAGTTATAAACATAAACACTGTAGAACTAAATATATATGAGCATCTGGCTAAGGATTTATAGGATTTCATAGATAATAGACAACATATGTGTTAGACACACATGGCCAATAAATATTTACATTGTGTAGCACTTTATAAATTAAAGAAAATATTTTAAAATAATTTCATAAACATGCATGCTAAATGTGTGACTAGAATAGCATGTTAACATTAAGTATTAAAAGATTTTTTTTGTAATGTTCCTTTTGATGCCAATAAGATCTTACTATTCTCTACTGTACTGAATGGTATATAGTGATAGTAGCAAAACTCTAAATTACACTGGCCTGCTGGACAGGTGGGTTGTTTATCTTTTCAGTAAACTAAAATGTAAATTTACATGTCACAGTTTTAAAGCCAACTATGCAATAAAATTTTATATATATTTGAGCGCAAATATGCAAACAACACATATCTTTTGAATTTCACATTGTGTTGACAGTAAAATGATCCTCTGAACATATATCACATTATTTGGAGGTTTTATATGGACATCTAGTGGTCAAAACGATGTAAACATGTACTTATCCCCTTTTCAAATGTTCTTACAATGGGAACAAAAAGACACAGCAGACAGTTTTAGTTTTACATTCCAAAGTTAAATTTTATGTTAATAGAAATAAAAACTTTTTACTCACTTTATATTACAGTGTCATACGATCCATATGACAATAGACAAAAAGCCACCTAAACAAGTTATTTTGCCAACTGACGTCAGTTTTCATTATACACACTCATGGAGTTGGTTTAGAAGCACAAATAAACGGAAACATCATTGAGCAAATGTTATGTCAAACTACATAGGAAAGCATCTTACAAAGAAAAGTCCAGTGTTCTCTTTGTGCTTTACAAAGGCTCAACAAATCTGTACATATGGACGTCGCCATCGGAGGAAACTATCTATGCTGTAAACTACAGTAAGAGGTCTCGTCTAATTCCTTGCATGGTTGAACAGTGAGACAAGATACAGCAGAGGTCTCGGTTTCGAGGAAAAGTTTGTCCAGGCTTCTCTAATCAGCATGGTTACAGTGTTTTTTTTCTCATTTGAATTGAGATAAAGATAAATAAAGATAATCCAGTTATCACCTATTAGCTTCCTGTGCAACGCAGCCTGCATACGTCACATTTCATACATTTTACAGATCAGTGGCACAGATTAATTACAGATCGG
>JAPZDW010000012.1:8376701-8392165 GCA_029814725.1 Acanthurus nigricauda
ACAGTTATGTGTTTTCACTGGTAACTGTCACTGTCAAGCAAACATAAAGCTTTCTAACGGGATAACAGAAAACTGATAAACCTAGAGAGCCCTGTGTGGGAACACAAACAGCCTTTTGTGTTTATGTCTTTCATACTTATGATCGCAGAACATCATGGTGGCTTGAAATCAAAATATGAAATATAAAAGTACATTCTGTATGCAGCCACAAACAGATTCATACATAAACCAAAAGACCTAAGCCATGTGAATGAAAACGAGTACAACCAGGCAACCAGCCTGCATGACATAAGCATCAGCTGTCTATGAAACTTCTTCTCACAACTAATGAGAGAACCTGAAAATATAATGTATAGACAAAAAACTGAACAAACCATTTAAAAAATGTTCAGGCTCACACCCCTTCAGTGTAAGGATTTTCAGCTTTGCTATGTTTAATATCCATGTAAACTGAACATATTTTGGTTTTGAACCATTAGTTGGATTCATCTTGGATTCTGGGAAACTGGGATGCTTTTTTCATGAGACACTAAATAATTGACCAGGAAAGATTCATATCTGATGAAATAATCCTTATTTCCTCATCTATAACATTTTATTAATTTAATTCCATAAACCACAGTGGCACTGTTCAAATTTTTCACCAGCTTTCAAGAAACTACATTGTAAAAGTACAATATATTTGGAAAGAATGAGCATTTTTCTGTATGGGATATTTTTTCTCTTGAGTGTTTGAGCTTGTTTCCACTTTGGAGCATATGTACTCCCTCAGAAAACATGCCAAAATGGTTTGCCGGGTAGACGGGAAAATGTTCGTACCGAGTGTGAGAGGGAGTGAGGGTGTGCTGACAGGGTGAAGAGGGAGAAAAAAGACAAAAATAGAGTTGTTTGTGACTTTATTTTGAGCTCCATTTTCCCTATTACAGATGAGTATCCGCTCTCCACCCTCTCCTAAATGCTGAGGATGCAGGTGGCCCACTGAGGAAAACACCTATTAATCTCTCCCTGGCCATCTACCTATCTGTCTGCCCATTTATTCATCAGCTCATCTGATGACAATCCACCCTGTCCATTCTACTATTCTTCTGCCTCTCCTTCATCTTTCAGATAATCACTCCATCAACACATCCATCTGTGCACCCGTTCAGCAATTCATCTACCCATCCATTTATCTCCCCATCATTAATCCATTTGTCTATCATCTATCCATCCATCAATCCTAACACACACGCTTGCTTCCATCAGTTTCTAGCGGCTCCATCAAGAGCGCACCTCAGCTGTTTTAAGTTCCTCACATGAACACAATAGGGCGTGTATGTTAGACTTCCAAACAGACAAATGGAAAACAGAAGAGCTGTTTCAATCAATAGACAAGGCAAGATGTAATCACTCTTGCATTTCCTAAGAACCATCAGGTTGCAGAATACAGCAACATGTAGAAACAATTAAAAATACTGTTAGACAACAATGTGCCGACACTGTTCTAAGCCATGGGTGATGGCGTCGATTACCAACAGAGTTTCGTCTTTGAAATCAATTACCAGGTCACAGATATCATGTAATTGAAATGGATTAGTGTTCAGGGATTATTCAGCTGTGCCGTGTACAGTGAAGGAGAGATTGTGTAAAACTGTGTAAATGCAGAGTCTTTGAGGATTAAAGGAAAAGTTAAACATTTTGAGAAACATTCGCCTCAATGATCAGAGTTAGATGACAGATAGGGATTCCACTCTCTTTGCAAAATAGGCTAAATTTTGTTTAAAACATGCAAAAACTTATGCATAAACTAACATATAACAATTTGTGTTTTATTTATTATGTGGTGTACTAATTCTCGCCTATATTGTGATCATAACACATAATAGTCTGCTGAATTTGTTGCAAAGTTGATCCCCTTAAATGGTATAAACAAGAGCATAATCAAGGTTTGGGCTATAATTTAATAGCAGTATCAGTCAACTTAGAAAGGAATCATGTCACAACTCAGTGAGCATATTTCATCATAGTTTTACAAAACACTGTTCTTAAATTAAAAGTGTCAAGCAAACTGAAGTTAAAAACTAATTAACTTGTTAATTTTTTACCAGTGGAGTTATAAATTGTTTTCTCTAACGCAGTGCAGAACAGTGGAACATATTTAAATGCATTAAATACAAATTTATGTGGCATTTACCATACTGTGACATAAATTAATAAATACTTTGACGTGCAAATGGGGGACAGGTTGTGCATAACTCTTTTTAAATCAATAAATTTAAGATGAGAGGCTGAGTTTTGTCCCTTTTTTATAGATAATGTTCTCCAGAGAATTACCTGCAGTGCATGGGCTGTGTGTGTCTATTTACTGCCAGCTGCTGTTCAGATCAACTCGATCACTGATATTTGTTTGATTCTTTTTTAATAGGCACCTCTTTTAATTTTCACAGTGTGTCAAACTGGGTGCTCAACACCACAAGGTAGAGTTTGAGGTAACATAGCTCAGAAAATTAAGAAATAAGGGTTTTTAATTCTGTAAAAAGTAAGTGAAAAACACATCAGATTAATAGCTTAAATGGATTTTCAGAGCATGGACTTCGAAGAATGCACACGAGGAATTCAGACTCATTCTGAAAACTCTCTTTGTTGACGCACTCTTTCTATTTTTGATGTCGTATATCTGGAGCCTTCTACAGCTCGATAAAATGGCGCAACTGAATGTGCTGTTAATACTTGGAGGGTAGTTGCTGATTCTGTTTGCCTCTTGTAACAATGTCCCTGGTAAAATAATGTCCCTCTCATTTTCTGGTAGTTCACCCTCTTTTTGTGTCAATAACTTTGTTGTGTTCATCTTGATTAGGTTTTAGGTTTCATTCTATGTACTAAAATGAACACAAAAAGCAGCTTTAGTTTCAGAAAAAATGTATTTCAAAGAGGATCTCTAGAAAAGGAAATAATAACAGTTGGTGCAATATACTTCCACTGTACTTGTTCTAGTGGTGAAAGCTGTTGGTATGTGTGACATTACCATCAGGGGAATAAAAACAGAATGTTGTTGTTTGCAACGTTTGCTGTTTTAGACAATTAACGCATTATTGAATTCTCATCGATTCGTCCTCTGTTCTTTCAGTGGAACATCTGCAATTGTCTGCAAAGGTGATACTGGCTGGTAATATTAGGGAGAGAAGAAACAAATGCAGAGGGAAGAGCTAAGCTGTACATGTCATTCTCTGACACCCCTCCAGGCCAACCATTAGCAAGGAAGAGGCAATCACCATTTCATCAACGTTCACTGCACGGCCTCTCCCTCGCTCTCTTTTATTCATGTATTCTTTCATTTTTGTTTTGTTTTTCCTCCTCCATTTCTCATTTTCATTCTATTTTCATCACTCTTCTCTCTCTCTCTGAGCTCCCCTCTCCTTCCCTTGGTTGACAGTGGTGGTGGATGCATCAATTCATCCGCCCCTGTATGTGCTGATGAATCTTGATTTGAGTGAAGAATGAAACCCTGTTGTGTAAGATTTTTGCATGTATGTGTGCCTACAACAGGTGTCTTTGCGTCAGTGTGTCAGTGTTTGTATGCATTTATGTGCAGCCACCTCAGGCCGACCTGATGTACCCTGATGGCAGTGGAGGAGAGCACGGCGTCCGACAGAGCCACTGTTATGGGATAATGGAGGATGTATCACTCGTTTCTCTCATTATAGGTCTCTATCGCTGTCTTTCTCTCTCACATAAACACACACCTCTTACCGGTGTATTTCCTCTCACACAATACACACACATACACCTGTATCCTTTCCCCATCCCTCCCTCTCTGAGAAGCTTCACTCACCACCTTATCGGCTTAAACCAGCTCTGACAGTGCTGGCCCCTCTCACACACACCTTGTCTCGGGGGCAGACCACATTATGAAACAATTACTCCCTTAATTGACAGTTAATTAATCTAAAGTCAATTTGACCTTGCCTGGCTAACCTTGAGATTGAGAGCCGTGGTAGTCGTGACACTGAAGCGAAGAACTGGGCTGATGGCAGGATGGAAGGAGCAGCGACGAAGCAGAGAGGGATGGAGAGAAATGATAGACTGATGTCGACTTATCTTGCCAGCAAAGAAATCAGTGGCAGTATCTTCTTGTCTGAGTAAAGATAGACTGCACAAGCGCCTGATATGTTTCTGTGTGTGTGTGTGTGCTGTGGCCTATTTGTGTGTGCAACATTACACCTTATCAGACAATTGCCAGCTTTTTCTGCTGAGTTGATCATTTAGGTGGTAATTACGCCTCTCATTTGAAAACTCGGCAAAGCATCGGTTTCCACTCTCCTAGGTAACCATCTTGGCTACAGTTTGTGTTTGCCTCTGTGTGTGTGTGTGAGTATGTGCGTCCAAGTGTCTTAAAGGGTGAAGGTGCAATTACCAGAAAACTTTATATTTCAGTTGCATTTCTTTTTCTAAGTTTGCCTTTATCCTCTCAGGACTCACTGGCTGTAGCTAAATAAGTTCTGCAGCAAATCCAGCATACAAACGCAGGTGATGTTCAGTGATAAAGTTGCATTGGATAAAGACCATAGTATGAGTTACAGTATTTAAGAGAATATGGATGTCCTGTAGAGCTGTGGGCAAGTAAAGCAGCTACTCGGTTGTTATCACTGAAATTTAGCCTGTACATTTTAATTTGGTCCAGTGCAAAAGCTAGTTTGTCATAATGAGATGTAATACAATATCTTGTTTAATTTAATACCTTGGGGTTGTTTATGCCATTCCAGGCAGTCCTGTGAATAGATAAACTAGACTGATTTATGATAGGATATGATTTACATTATTTTTGCAGTGAGATTAATTTAATCAGGTACCCGATTCACTGGATTAGCAAGAAACGCAGATTCCTCTATGCTTATTTTATTATACAAAGTTTCTAGAAAAAAAACTTAGATCAGACAATTTCAATCAATGCATAAACCATTACATTATCCACTTTACCCAGCCCTGTCCACAGGATATAAATGGGAATAATGAAGCAAATTAGTGAGGTGTCTTTGGAAAGTGAGGTAAACAAATGAATATGCTTCTTCACCAATACAGAAATATAGGATGATCCAATATCATATACAAACCAGCAGAGTACTACTTTGTGGTTAACTTTAAGACACAAGTATAGCTAAGATTTTGTCCAAATAGTTTAATACCAATAACACATTGCTTAATTTGGAAAAAATATAAAAGCTAGAGGTATTACTAAACAAAGGGCCATTTGGGGGTTTAAAGAACCAACTTTTGTTGCTGAACTTAACCAAATAATCTGGCTCACTAAAAAGAGCTGCTGTTTCCAACACTAGAGAAAATGCTGGTAAAAAAAATAATAATCAAACGTGTAGATGCACCAGCTTGTGTGTATCCTTACAAAGAGCATAATACTGCTTTATATTAAAAAATACACCCAGCATATAACGTCAAGCAATTACAGAATCATAATGACAAGAACAGTGTTTATCCGGTTCTGCTTAACTTTACGGCGTCACAGCTATCAAATTAAAAGTTCAACTTCTCGCAGTGCAGCCAAAGAGCAACAAACATCAAAACAATATAGAAGCGACCTCAACACAAACATCCCCTTTAGGTTTAGTACTTTTTCTTCTCAAGTGCCTACACATTTTCTGTATCAAAATCTATGGCGTGCTGGATAAATTTGTCTCCACTTTGTGTTGCTTTGACAAGACAGAGCTCCAGCTTCATGGCCGACTGAATTTGTGTGATTAAAGACGACAAGCAAAACCATCTGCTTGTCACATCCATCTGTCATCGCCCAGTGTTCGCCATCAGCCGCATATCACTCAAAAACAACAGCAAGTAATGGAGAGGGGGAGAGAGAAAGAGAGAGGGTGAGGGAAAGTAGGGGGGCAGATGCTGCAAAGCAAGGAGAGAGGGAGGTGAAGCGAGAGGAGTGGTAGCTGAGAGACCAATTGCTGCAAGTATGAGAGTCAAAGGGTGTAAGTGAAGGTAAATGAGGAAGTGAGGGTGAAGAGACAAAGCACAGGGGTGATGGAGAGAGGTTTAAACACAGCAAGAAAACAGAGGGGAGACAGATGGAGATTTTCTGCTGCCCATCTCTGAGTCAACCTGTTGATGTCGCCCTATTGTGCCCACAGATTGTCTGATATCTACAGAAAGTTTCCTTCAAGCTCCAATTAGCCAAAAAATTTAATCTTAACTGAGTTTTACTCCCTCTGCTTCCCCTACTTGTCAACCTCTGTTCTTCATTATTCTGTCATTGCAACCAACTAAACATCTCTCTGCTCATCCTCCCCTTCTCCATGTGCAGCAAAAAATATGGTTGGCATGATACTCAGGTTCTGATTCTCCAAAAAACAGTTCTTCAGTGCACAAACAGATAAACAAAGTGAGAGATAGAGAAAGAAGAAGAGAGAGTTTCTGTATAATTGAGAGACATAAAATAATGTGTTTGTGTGTGTGTGTGTGTGTGTTTGTGTGTGTAAGGAAGAGCGTAAAGCTTGCTCCATCAGGCTGATCTTATCGCGCAGTGTTTGATGCATCATCATGTTCTTCTGATTCAAGAATAGATAATCTGTGAAATTCACCCTTATGTGTGAGATGCGACCTAATGTTAAAAACAGGTCAGGAATTTAAATCTCCTGTAAAATAAGCTGATGTTGTTAAAAATTTGCATGTGTAGGTCTCAGTGCATTCCTCAACTGAAAACAGATGTGCTCACAAAAATTTGGAGGCAGAATATCACATTCTCCGTATTTATTTTGCCAAAATGTAATTTATAACCTGGCCTGTCCTGCTACGACAGAAGAATCAAACGTATTGTCCTTTACTCTTTGAGTGTTAACCTGTGCCAGCCTTTCTAAGGTATCTTTGTAATGAATTCAAACTACATTGCCATCTTCAAACCAGTAATTAATATGCTAAAATGATTACTGGTTGGAAAAAATGTGGGATCACTGTCAAGCTAATACTAGCCAGCTCAGATTAGTTACTTAGCTCTTAATTAGCAGCTTTGGCTCATGACTTTTTAAAATATTGTAAGCTCCTCTAATACTTCTGTAAATATCTGGTTAAAAACATATTTTGGATCAACAATTCAGAACAGCTGCAAAAAGAAAATCACAATACAGCCAAAAAAGAAAACACAGAACTTGCTAAAGTACATTTAACACCCATTTACATTAAACATTCTCAAATAATATACAGCATTTTGAATCCAGAGAAATTTACATGTAATTCACTAATATTAAATGGCTAAGAAAATGTAACTTAAATTGACTTGGATAGCTAATTCCAGCCAATACAGAAACTAAATTAGAAACAGGGAGATATTAGGTACACTCTAATCAAGATTTATTACAGGTGCAAGACTAAAATTAATGCTTACTAAAAGAGACAGTCAGGGTCAAATGTAAAGTGACAGCAGGCTTTCATTTACTTCTCCCTCAAGCAATTTCTCATCCCTGCATCTTTTACTTTCCGCTGTGATGCGACTGCTCTGCTGCACTGAACTTTTGCCACACAGTGTAATGAAGAGCCTCAACAATCATATGTAATTAGCCACTGAATATTCATCAGTCTTAACTGCAGCACGCCCCAGGATTTGCAGAATATGATCAAATATTAATACCTATGGAATGAGTGTAGCAGTTTATAGAAGGAAGGTGAGAATGGATGTTATTTTGTTATTTTTAAACTTTGTATGTGGTTTACACTTCTGTGTAAACCACATACAAAGTTTTGTCCACAATATGAGGTTTAGTTCATTCAGTTCAGTTTGTTTAGAACTGAACTGAATTGGAGTGTGAAAATAATTACTTCCTTGTGTCCTGTTACCTCATTACCTCATTACCTAAATTGACTTTTTTTTTCTGATTTAAAATTGAGAAATATCCTCCTGACAAGGATAACAAGGAAATCTTGACATGTGTCAGTGTGATAATTTTATTATGCTGTAGCTTGTCAGTTTGCTTTACAGAAAACATAATATCCTTCATTTCCTTCCCATGGACCTCCAGATGTTTTACGATGTAAGTAATAAAACTAAAGGTTGCTGTGATATGAATGTGCATTTATTGCAAAAAACAGGTCACAAAGGGCTTGGCCATGAAAAAAATTGAAAACTGTTGTAGTGAAGTTCACTATTTTTTATTTTGTCAGAAACAAGAAGGGCCCTTTACGGACAAATGAATGACTAAAACCGACTGGAAGGAAGCCAAGCTATATTCCAGTTCACCAATCTGTTTCCTGAAACAAATCCATTAGGTTTTAATCTCATATGTGTAGGAGACATCAATTACAATGTAAGGACATAAAAAAAAATAGGAAAAGGAAAAAAAAAAATAGGAAAGACAGAAATGTCTTTTTATATGGAAGTAAAGCATATAAATACTATTATACTATATTTGATCTAGGAATGCTTGCAGGAAAAGATCTAACCGTGATGCTTTGTTCATGTTGTCCATTTCAGGATTATACACTGTCATCATTTCAGTAGGTGCTGATATTTCTCCATGACCACATTAATGTCCAACAGCAAATGCCCCGCTGCCCTGATGCTCATTGATCACTGATATTTATGGGAAAAAATTGCTGAATCAGACAGGGTACTTCTTTTACTGCTACAATGACAGAAAAAATATCAATACTCGTAGAGAGATGGAGGCGGACTAAAATAAGCGAAATGATCAAGAGAAGATGTAGCTTGTTTTCATTAGGGAGTGGCTGATAACATCAGATGATTAATCACCATCTTCCCTTCCTCTTTAATTCTACATGAGAATTACAGCAGAGGAGATCTGTAGCAACCAGCCACAATAAACTATTCTAGCTGGTATAAATCAGTCTCACTTAGCACACGTATAGAAAAAGAGGAAATGAGAAATGGTTTAATGTTTCAGCTATTACAGACTTACAACCTCACATTTGCTGATTCTTTTATAAAGTGTGTGTGCAGCTTAAAAAACTGGAACATTTTACAAGCGATGGACATTTTATTTTTTTGTTGGTTAAACAATGGAAACCAAGAAAAAAGGTATCTTTGAACTTTGCCTTGAAACAAAATGGTTCAGAAAACAACTGTCATACATAATGCATGGTGCATTTCTATCACACATGATTCAAGGTTTCTTTTTTATCTTTGGTTCTGCTGGAGGACATTTAAAAAAGCTTGCACAAAGTAAAAAGTCAGTTTTCCTGGGTTTGTAGTGGACTACAGCATGTTGCTTTCACAACGGCTGCTTCAACAAGCTGGTTGGATTTCCCTAAGGATATGAATGCTATCATATCACATTGCATTTCCTTTCAACTCTTTCCCGGCTCAATTTATCGAGTACAAACAGGGTTCTGATCCCAAGCAAAAATCCCTGCTTTGTGAGATTCAAAAACAAGGGCTTTGAGACTACAATAAACATGTTGTGAAAATCTGCAGGTTTCTCAGTCTTAGATTTTACACTATGCAGCATCAAGTCTCTGATTCATATGACTGAGAGCATCACTTCAACACATTTTCACCCCCAACTCTGCACATGTGAAAGCTTGGTCAGGAACTCTCTTTCTCATCACTTTTTTTCAAACCTTTTTCTGACAACTAACTTTTAACATCTGGACTACTAACCACAACTGCAGGCTGATAGCTTAGCACAAGTAAGGATTATTATTTTTATTAATGTCGACGGTATGCTATTTTAACACATTATTAGAAAAACTCTGATTCTTGGTATTTTATTGACACAGACCTACTAAAGGTACAAACAAAACAGGAAGTTCAATCAAAATCTTTGTCTGACCAACAACAAACAGTGAAAAAGATAGAAACACTTTCAGCAAAGTCCTGCTGCCCTACCTGCTGTCACACTACCCTCTGTTTCCATCACCCTCTGTGGTTTATGTCTATTTTGAGACTAGCAATCTATTAAACATGCTAATGTCAAGCCCTGGAGATCTTTTTATTTCCATGCAAAATAATTTGTCACTTTGTCTACCAGCAGAAAAAGTGGACTACACAGTACAGTGCAAAAAAACATTTTTGCAATAACAAAAAGACAAAGGCTGGGATTTCTCTTACTATGCTGACTAACCTGTTTTTGATGTTCTAGCTTATCGCTAACACTACACAAGCAAAATATATTCATGAAATGATATTTCCAGATATCAAAACATGTTTGTCCTAAATAACTGAAAAGAAAAAGTAATCACAATAACATTTACTTGCGACTCTTATTAGGGCTAGTACTATAGTTTAAAGGCAGAGCCAATATTATTTTAATCCATTGCCCAAGCTGCTCTCCTTCAAGGTGCATAGTGGGGATTTTGACCACTGCAGTGCTATTAAGTGTGGTACATTCACACACACTAATACACACATGCACGCGCAGACGCGTTGGCACATAGTAGATACAATTCATAGCCTGCTGTTGGTTTCACACCGATCTGGAAATCATCTGGTGAAGATAATAAAGGAAGTAAAAAAAAGAATGCTGGACAGAATACATGGAGAAAGCATTATTGAGAATATTTCAAAAGATGTCTTTGCAGATGTATAATGGCAAAGGAACATGCATTCATCACAAGGATGAATAGAAAGGAATGAATGCAGACAGTGCATTCTGGTGATAACACTGACTATGAATGTAAATTTTACTCCATAGAGCAACTAACTGGTCTTTGAAGGTTTGTGGTATGATTACCAAAACAGGCATAAATTTAAGGTTTAAATATGAATTCTCTGATGCTTTTCACACACAATTATAAGATCCTAACAGATTGCAAAAGAGCAAAAGTTAAACAGAGCTGAGAATACATTTTCTTGTTACTTCAGGTTTAAGAGTGCAAAAATAACTGATTTATAAAAACCTATGCAACTTCCAAGTGTGCCAGTGTAAGTGTATGCCCTATTTCTGGAGGGAAAATGCCATCCCAAACGAAACAGTGCAACAAAATGAATGTTTCCATATTTGCTGACCTTATTGAAGAGAAGAAATTCCTTTCTGAAGATCAAGTAATTCATATTTGTGTCAGAAATAGAGTGTCCAACGGCCGAGAAGCTGCTTATTAAAACTATGCAGTAAATCTAGCATGGACAAGTCCTGGCCTTATTACATCCTGGTTTTAATAAAGCTGTCAATTCTTCAGATTATGCCAGTGACCTCTTTTTATGTAAGCCTTTTTAATGTTCTTCTGGGATCAGTTGGGTGTATAGAGTGGTGCCAAATCATCACACTTAATCAATCACCTATAGCCTTCCCCTCAATCCTGAATTTATGATGTTTATAAACACAGTAAATCATTCAAGCCTGTTCAAATGCACAAGACATTACTGCATCTGTCTCAAAGGACACATATCTGAAAGTTTGCTTTGGTGTATTTTTGGTGTCAAAGCTTATCTTTTGCGAATAAAGGTGAATTCCTTTAATTTAATCATCGTCCAACGTTGTGTTGACAGTTATTACCTGATACAGGAGTCCTGAATAACCTCATAAACAAATTTAAATTGGTTCCCTTTATTCTGTTTAATTGATGCACTCCATTTAAACCTCATTTTCTTTAAAGGGAATGAGATCATCTTACAATATGCTTTTTATGGCATTTCTAATTGATCACATAAAAACTGTAATGGGTTGTAAAATAAGAAACCACAAAGCATAATGAAAAAGGCACAAACACAAGGGCTGATGTGACATTTTCAGCTTGATAAGTAAAAAATAAAGCTCTTCTACAGAACGGCTGAGTTTCTACTCCAAACACATCTCCAGCTCTTCTGAACAGCACCTCCACCGAGGCAACAAAGACCTCTGAGTGTCAAACAGGCTGCGTGTTTCATTAGTTATGAAATTATGGGAAATAAATACACACAAGGTTGCAAAAAATAGTTTGATTATTTAAATCTGTTTAGAGAGAAAACTGTGTCCAATGATCCAAAACTGCACCACAAAATGTATTAAAAGATGCAGTTTTACCTGTTGATGTCGTGCATGTAGTTCAGGGGGGGCGACTGAGCGAAGCCCACCCCCGCCTCCCAGATGTACTCACAGCTGTCTATGGACCGAATGTCCTCGACGGCGTCCTGCAGGACAAACAACAACAACTACGAATTAACATCGATGGAGGCAAACGCATCAAAATCTGTTGTTTCTGTTCAGGAGACTTTTGGAAAAATACTGAAATGAGGAAAAAATGTGAGAAAAACAGAGTTTACAGGTTTAAACTTGATGCATTTCACTGAAGGTGAATTACAACCAGGACAAAACTCAGTGTTATCAGCTACAATGAAACCAAAAAACACACAAAGAAAAGAGCTGAACTGTGACCTGAACAACCTGCTCTGCTTCACATTATCAGTCTAAAATGACTGACTGCGTTCAGAAGCTGTGAGATTTGGTGCTAAATATAAAAACTTTACTGAACTGGCCGCTCACACGGCGATCAGCAGATCTGTGCGACTGTGTTCACACCTCCTTCCACCATGTGATCCAGCAAGTGGACTAAGCTGAGTACTCTGCTGACACGGCCGGCGTGGGACACCTCAGCGCTGATAACAGCGGCCTCATGAACGGAGCCGACAAGGTGCCGCCGCTGTTCTTCATGAGTGAACTGACAGCAAAGGGCACCGAGCCATGCCAACGCCGCCGCCACCAACGCCGCCGCTCGCACACAGGAAGCAGCCGCTCGGCGGTTTGACTCAGCGACTGAAACGTCTTTGTCACAGTTTTCACAACTCAGTCGAAGTCATCAGAGTTTCAGAAGCTTCAAAGCAACAGTTGTTTTAATCTCTGACATCTGAAAAGCTTCTGAACAAAGGTTTTAAGCTGAAACTGTTTGTGATGTTGAGTCACGCAGGAAGTCTTGGTTTCCTCTGGATGTGTTGGAGATAATTTGTCTCTGAAGTTTCTGCCTCCACATGAAGATGAATCAAATTTCACTTCTGCTGCTCACAGCAAAACAAAACCGTCATCAAGTTATCAGAATGTGTTTTTTCTCTCCTGGTTCTTCTGGAAAATCCACTGCTTTTATTGGAATGACCTTCAACCAAAGAAATAATCTCTGTTTTAAATGTCAGCAGTGTGAGTATTAAAACATTATTTCTGTTTATCAAAAGATTAAACTTCATTCAGCAGCTTTATTTTCGGGTGGTGGCAGAATACTCAAACACCAATGTTTGCATTACTCTGCAAATAAAAGCAGAACTACCTGCGCGGCTGAAACACCGGTTTGAGTGAAGTGGCACTTTTTTTAAGTTTCAGGCCTCACAGGGAAATAAAAGTTCATGATGCTCAGAAACTAAATGTGTGTGTGTGTGTGCAGGAATGTTTCAGAGGCAGGTGGAAAAAAAGCCGCTGGTCATTTTCCACCTTCAGCTGCATGTTTTCACACACACTCCACACACACACTGGAGGCTTGGAGCTCCGAGGAGTGGTCTGATGGTGGGGGGGTCCGGGGGTCAGGAGCTGCAGGGCGGCTTGTTTATGTCTCCTCCCGTGTTCTCCAGCTCCACATGTTTGCTCACCGCGGCTCAGGAGCGTCCACCCTGTTCTCCTCAGCCCAGTTGACAAACATGGCCACTCCTGCCTCCCTCCGCTTCGTGGAGGGTAACTCATTAACTCGAGCAGCCGCCTGTGGAGATTATGTGAAGGTGATAACGGAGCTAACAATCGCTGCCACGGGGCTCAGCGGGGAGGTGTATCTTCAACAGGAGCAGCACGGCGACGCTGCTGCAGCTTCAGGGCACAAACAGTGAACACGAAGGTGGAAAAACACTTCTTATGTGGACAGACAGCTGAAGGTCCAGCTCAAAGCTCTGAGAAACATCTACTGGCTCCTGATAACACCTGCATGTCACAGTTAGCATAACTTAGTATGAACACTGAAAACCTCACAGGAAAAACTTTTTAACTTAAGATAAAGATTGTTAAAATGAGCTGAATGAAGTCAGACATTTTTAAGAAAAGCTTGCAAGAAAAAAAAACACAAAGAGAAAAAATGGGATGTTGTTGTAACCTGGCAACCACACCATGACGACAAGCCTCCAGGAAGTCGTTGCTTCCATCCAAGAAACAGATGCAGGTACACAGAGCTAAGCTAGCTGTTTCCCTCTGCTTCCAGTCTTTATGCTAAGCTAGGCTAACCACATGCAGACTAAAACACATGAATGAGACGGATATCCATCGAAAAAGCAAACACACACAAGTTCAAACTGTTGACTTCCTCTAAGCAAAACCAGCTGTTCTGCAGAAAAGTCTCATCGGTTCATGAACGAGCCCGAGGTCGAGGTCGAGGTCGAGGTCGAGGTCGAGCTTCGGTAAACCTCCTTAATGAAACACTGAGGATCGGCAGGTGTTTGTGTCCGGCTGCTCGGTGTAACGTGGGGGGGTCTCGACTCACCGGGCTGCTCTTCTTGTGGCTCTGAGCGGTGAAATCTGGACAGAAGAGCAGGTCTGCGACGGCCAGCAGCAGAGATTCAGCCAGCGGCCGAGCTTCATCGTTATCCTCGTCTTCATCCAAACGCTGGAGGACAAAGACACAAAGAGTCACACATGTAGCTTTGACATCACAGAAACAGATTTTTGATAAATAATGTGATAAACTGAGAGATTTGTGGTGCATCGTGTGAGTGTATTAAATATGAAAACACACAGTTTCATCAGTTTCTGGTCTTAAAATTGAGTCAGTCTGAGTGTTTTCCTGCAGAACCACAAACTGAATTCATCTGGTAACTAACAAACAGCCTGTTCTTACTGCTGCAGCTCTGCACTTTCATTAAGGGACATTCAATCCCTCCTTAATTCAACCACTGGACAGCAGGAGGAGGGGGAGATACAATATGTGCAGTGTTTGGTCTGTTTCTCCCCTGAAGACCATGAAACCAGAGAACCAGCTGCTGTCAGGAGGGTAAGGGTGAGGAGGAGGAGGATGAGGAGGAGGAGGAGGAGGAGGAGGAGGGATGGAGGTCGGTTTCGGACCTCCACAGCATCGACAGCAGCATCAACGGGCTCGTCTTACAGTCCTGATCCTGCAGCAGACATCAGCATAACTCCCGACCGGTGCAGATTATTCTCACTGAAACGCTCTGATGTCTGCAGAGCTGAAAGGCTGCTGACAGATTCAACCCTGCAAACTGCAAACTGCAGGCGGATAAGATCCCTCTGTTTCACACACAACACACGGCGCTGTGGGTTTTCTCAGGCAGCAGAGGTTTAATGCACCTCAGAGATTTAATCTGAAGGAAAATCTGAGTTTTAATGCAACAGGAGGCTTTTATATAGTTTGTAAACAATATGTTTAAAAGTTTGACTACTTCTAGAAATGATAGCACAGGAGCTCAATCGTGCACTTAAAAGCAGACTAACAAAAGAAATTAAGATCTTAAAACTTTAAACTTTATCGTCAGTCAGTCGATCGACCACTTTTATAAAAGTACCTGCAAACACACCTGCATTGCTAACAACGTTCAGTTATGCATATGCACTCTGTGTTTGATGCTA
>JAPZDW010000012.1:9097130-9110604 GCA_029814725.1 Acanthurus nigricauda
GACACACTATTCACACTCATATTCACACCCATTTAGTGTCACCAATTAGCTTAAACTGTGTCTCTTAGGACTATAAGAAAAAACAGGAAACCCACGGTTGTGATGAGATACACCCACAGAGCTGATGTTCACCTGGGCTCAAACCTCCAACTTGCTCCTATCAATATTACATTGTGTTATTGTGTCACACTGATAAACAAGTGTCAATAAATAGTTTTTAAAATCTAAAATGGGTTTTCAAAGCCAACAGTCATTCAGTCATTGGGACCGTGGCTTTCGTAATTTCAAACCTAATGGGACTCTTTATTCTGCTGTTAAACTATGTAATGCTAATGCGGTTACACATGTAATAACCGTAGACATCATTTCTGTTTTATGTCACAGAACATAATCTGAGTAGTTATCATTCATACAGTGACGATGTGATGATGTTAATATCTGAACAGTCTTTCTGAAGCCTGCTGCGGTCACAGCTCAGTATCTTAGAGGAGATAACAGAGAAATGTAAAAATCCTTATCAGTTTATTTCTTGTTTTTATAATGGTTTAGTTTCCTTTAAAAAGTCACTGAACCTAAGCTTTTACGCCGTTTGATTTTGACCTTTTGTTGACTTAATACAATACTTATAACACAAATCAATAAATGATAAGATATAAATAAATATCACCCTGGATCATTATTCAGTGCCCCTTTTACAATGAGATGCTCAACAGTTTACTTAAGTGAGCAGAAAATTGAAATTTCAAACACTAATGGTTTTTTCATTTTGCATCATCACTGACAGAGTGATATGAATTAATTCTTGCTATTATAAAATGTGATGCATTGCATTCTGGGATTATTTGCACTTTTTCCTCTGAGGTTGAAGCTATATGCTGCACAAATTTGTACATGCAGTACACTCATAAATAATCATGATCCTGTAGTGCTTTAATGACTGCGTTGATACAGTGTCTGTGTAACGATCACTGTTTATGTTTTGGTGTGTGTGTGTGTGTGTGTGTGTATTGTCTGTCTCAGGCAGTGTCTGGAGTCTGAGGACGACCTCCAGCAGCTGCAGTCGGACGGCGTGCCTTCAGAGGTCACTGACTGGCTGGCGTCCACCTTCACTCAGAGGGTTCGACGGCCGGTGCGACGCTCCGACGAGAAGCCAAAGTTCCGTAGCATTGTGCATGCAGTACAGGCTGGGATATTTGTAGAGAGGTAAAATAAAAGTTAATAATTAATCTTTACTTCAGCACTTTTTCAGACAGTTGTGCTGTGAGGACTGTATGCAGCTTTTCTGTAGCTGATTTTCTGTCATATAGCTCTCTTATGAGGTTTATTTTCAGATCTTAACACAATAAAAAGGAAACAGTCATCTAGAATTGAGACTGATTTACACATGTGTACTATAACTCCAATATTAGCTCATGCCTTTTTGTGACAATCACAGCCACAGAAAACCCAGACAGCCGCACTGGACTGTGAAACATTGGCCTCCTTTTCTCTTTAAAACATCCTTCCAAAGGGGACAGGGACTTTGGAGGATTTATATAAACAGCTCCTGAGACGAGTTCGCTGCACAGTGTCAACACCTGAACTTTAACTGAACTCAACATAAACATTGCATTATTCCAGGATGTTCAAGAGGGCCTACACAGCAGCCATGCCAGACCAACCTGCAGCGGCCGTAAGTTGCCTCAGGGTAAGCCTGCACTCGCCGTAAATCTCACTGTGCGTCCTGTGTTTGTGTAATAAATCAGACTTCACAAAAGGGATAGTATACACACTACAAGTATGCATCAATAATGCAGACACTTTCCTGTCTTTCTCCTCAGGATGTTGACCGCTGGAGCTTTGACGTGTTTGCTCTGAACTCAGCTAGCTCCGACCACGCACTACGAACCCTGTTCTTTGAGCTGATCACCAGATATGGGCTCAACAGCCGATTTAAGGTCTTTTATCTTTTGATTTTATTGCACACTATATATGTGTGTGTACATATGAGATCATATTATTGCAGTAATATGATCGTTACTTGCTCTCAGCTCTTCATTTGCAGGAATTGTGTGTTGTAATTGCAGATAAAATCAGGCATGTGGGTTTTATTAAAAAATTTGTGGTGTGTCAAGGAACAATGGGCTGACAAATCATGTGTGCAAATCACTCGCATCATAGCGTGGGCCTTCACAGTCTTTACCGGCACAATTTTATCACAACATCCGAGCTGTTTTGGCTTTTACTGTTGACACAAACTTTGTGAACCTTCATGTAATGCACTCTGCAGATCCCCATCTCTTGCCTGACGGAGTTCCTGTCTGCACTGGAGAGAGGATACTGCAAGTACAGCAACCCCTACCACAGCCTCGTTCATGCTGCTGATGTGACTCAGACGCTGCACTGCCTGCTGCTACGCTCTGGACTCGTGGTACATTGATATCATTTGGATACTCAAATATTTAGTCATTTGCTTCATCCTATTTTAAAGAAAAAGTCTGGTGCTTTCCAATATAGTCCAAACTTTCAACAAATCCTATGAAATGACAGAGACCAACAATGTATTCTATAGAATGTAATTTCAGCACGTTACTTATCATAACTTTCCTGGGGACAATTTTTTTAGCTGCAGATTTGTACACACAAATGTAATTCAATTTTAAATGTTTTTTTCAATTTAAATATACATATTAAGAACATCTATTAGATATATTATCTGGAAACGTATGCAGGCATTCATTCATGGTCCCCAAACTTTGTGAGAATCTGAGTACAATCACAATGAGTCTGTGAAGACATTAGTTACTGGTTTGGACAGTTAAGGTTGCAGATGATGTCTTTTTTTTAATATAGCCACTTTTTAATTATCCCCCTTTTCAAGAAATGTAAAAAAAATATATTTATATTGTTAGTGGTGGATGTGCTCACATATGTCATGTTGTGAATCATAGCCTAAAGGTCGCTTAAGCTTGTGTTAACCACAGACCCGTCAGGCATCAAACTAAAAGCTTTACTCAAAATACACACTTTTTGCGACTCATTCCTTTACCAGAGAGAATGAACGGTCTCCTTTTGATCTGACTCCATCAATAGATCAAAAATGTTCAAAGAAACCTGTGAAACTAATGACCTTTCCACCAACTTCAGTGGTTGTTTGTAGTAGTTCTGCAAATATCTTCATATATGGTAATGTGCTAATGTGTCAGAAGCTGAGATTCTTGGTCTGATCGTTAGCTTGCACAATAGAGAAATAGGATGCATCTGTTTTTGTCTGTGTCAGTAATTTCTGTTGGTTGGATAATTTTATTGTTGGTTTTGGTCTTTCGATGGGATTTGTTGACAAAAAGAGAAATTATCCTCATTCTCTCGCTTCTAAAGAGAAAAAAAATAACTGAAAATCTATTTCTAAAATATAACTTTAAGATGTTGCTGATGTTTATCAGGAAATCATCTATTCCCATGTAGCGACAGTGACATGATTTGAGATGACTACACAAACTGCTCCTCTCACAGTACAGCATGTGCTCCCTGCCACACACTCAGTATATTTTTATATGCATTTGTTTTGTCTCTTGTGTCTATCAAGCACTGGCTGACAGAGCTTGAGGTAATGGCGTCACTCTTTGCTGCAGCCATCCATGACTATGAACACACGGGAACCACAAACAACTTTCACATCCACACAAAGTAAGCTCTATTCTGCAACATGTTTTATTAACCTTGTCCCGCTATATATACGCTGCATCCTGTTGTGAAGTTGTAAAATAGTAAGAGATGTCAGGAAATGTGGAAATAGTAAGGTAGCCTTTATGAAAGGCCTTTGTGCAGTTTTAGAAAAAGAGGGTGAGAGAGAGGGCGAACTCTCTAAAGCAAACACATCTTCATGGAGGGAACACAGTATTTTTAGATGTAGATTTTCCACATAGGAGGGCTGAAGAACGCAGTCTCCTGGCACCCATCATCATCATCATGCCTATTCTGGGAATAATAATTGTCCACAATAAGACAAAATGTTTTGGTTACAGAAAAACAGTATCCACCTTCAAGTCTATTCTAGCTAAGGGTCTCATACTTACCTCCTGCAGTGTGCAGATGTTGGCTGTTAAAGCTTTGTTGTTTCCTGCTTGATGAAGAGCTGGCCTGGCTTTGGTCAGCTTTAATTCATGTTGGTTTTAACTGATTCCACTGGTGATTAGAGGTTTTACAGAGAAGTTAACTACAGAAACCCCCAGTCGACACTGTGCATTGTTTCTGCAGTCAAACAGCATCTCCAGTTAAGACAAGTTCGTTGGGGCTTTTGTCTTATTAGATCATGACTCATTTGTAAACAGCCAGTCGGAGCAAATTAAAGACTTTGTGAATTGATTCCCAGATTGGCTTGAACCTGAAGCATTGGGCTTTGAAACTCTGATTGTTTAGTGCATAAAGCTGCATGGTCAGATTGGATTACACCTTATGTTTTTTTTTCTGTACGACCTCAAAGAAGAAAAGAGTTAAATTCCAAACAATTTAAAAAAACAAAATTATTTTTATCAGTGTCTGTTGTTACACATTATTTTATTGCTACTGTAGCTGCTAGAATTCCCTAAAATTAACTGAGAAGTGCCTGTATATCCATCAGTATTTTTTTAAATCCCCATGTTTTGTGTTAATTATAGGGTAAAAAGAAACAGTTGGTACATTTGCTATTAACTTATTAATGACATTTAATTGCCAGTGTAAATCTTTTAGTCAGTGCAAAGCAGCTCAACTGATCTTGCAAAGATTTTAAACTTGTCTACAGGCAGTCATGCATTTTTTCTCAAAAGGACAGTAATGTTTCCACAAACAAATTATGAATTTGCATTTTTTTTTCAAGGAAATTCCTCTAAAAATTAATGCCTTAAAAAACCCAACACAAACAAAGCAATAAACGGGGTCTGTAAAAGGTGCTGTGTTTAACATTTGGGTTTAATTACAGTAAAGTTCCACGCGTGTAAAGGTCACATTAGCACCGTGTTCTGTTTTTTCAGGTTTATGTCTTGTTTTAAAACATGCTGTGGAGAAAGAATGGTGTATGACAGTGGACAAAAGTTGACTGACAGACATGAAGCTTTCCCATACTTGAAGTTCAAACTGGGCCTCCTGGGCAAAACTTGGAATCCCCACCACCAAACCAAATGGGACCTGTTCATTATAAACACTGGTCTTCATACTGTGACCCATGAATTAAGATCGGGTCGAATGATTAGAAGTGGATTCGACCACAATTTTTTGGGACAATCAAAGTCATGAGAGTTCAGATGAACGTACTGCAGCTGTTGGTAAAAAGTTATATATTAAACTTTAAAGCGTCTGCAATATGTGTTTCCATCACTGCAGACAGGTTCCTTATGTCTTGCCAATATGATATTTCCACAGTGTATATATATATATATATAAAAAAACAACATAAAAAAACACACTGACGCCATTCAACTTCCTATGAACCTTCACAGAAAAATTATGGAAGATGAGATGGACAAGATAAGCTGCTTCATTTTATCGATATGGTTCAATGAACCACTTAGTAAAATATCTGTGTCAAAACATTGGCTCTACTTTAGCAGCAACTGCTGCCAAATTACTTTTTATTAGATCACTCCCTCTCTCTGGGAAATAACTGTAGGAAATGAGAGGTCTGTAAAATACAATTTCAACATTATTAAAAAACTGTTGTAACCATCATGAATTCAAGCTGTGGTCAAATTTTCTGTGAAGGATGAAACTAACAATCTCTTACAGCCCTCAAAAAACCAACAACAAATAAAAAACACACAACTGAATATTAATTCTGAGACAATTTCAGTGTTTTTGGTTTATTTTAACTATGATGAGTATACAGAAGCTTCAAAATAATCACTAATTGGAGAACTTTTCACAGTGTACTTTGTTACTCATTTAACAGTCTCATAAAGTAGATTATGAAAATGAGTGGACACAGGACGCCTGATTGAGAAATTAGTTAATTAGTTTGCTATACTGAGTCATTAATACCCACATGGTGGCAGCTTTTATCACATCCCACTCCCTCTACAGCACTTATAAATTCATCATTACAGACCTGCAGTCATAGTGCTTAAATTACTCCCTGAGGACTCTCGTTTTATCTCATTCCTTCCTCCTTCTCCCCGACACAACTGTTTCAGCAACACTTTTCACTGACGCTCTTGGTTTTTTTCCCCCCGTCTGCCAGGTCAGAGTTTGCTTTGATCTACAACGACCGGTCGGTACAAGAAAGTCATCACCTGAGTGCAGCATTTCGTCTGCTGCAGGACGACCACATGAACATCTTCGTTAATCTGACGAGGGAAGAGTGGATGTAAGACGGAAAATATTTTTGGCTTCTAAAAGTGTGTCGGTTGTTGTTGTTTCAAATAGAAACACTTTGGTCAAGGAAGTAAACTTTTATAGCAATTCGTTACATGGAATTGTCGTACTTGGTCTTTAGAGAGATCTTTCACCATCAATTAATTTCAAAGGAGAGATAAACACCCCCAAATAAACATGATAAACAAATAAACATGACTTTTAATGCTTAGCTAAATCATCAATACCAAAAACTGAGGAAAAGGTTTGGGTGATTTCAGAGAGCTGCAGGTTGTGCCTCCAACTAATTCTGTTTGAACCATTTTAGGCTTCATTTAATATTAATTACATAAAGACTTTTCTTAAGATTATGTACACTTAGGTTAAAACAGTAGCATCACAGTTAAAAGGAGTAAACTTAATCTAATTAGTCAAACATTTATATTTTTTGGGCAGCTTATTTCTGTTTGTTTTTCTTGTCGCTGTCGGTTAGTCGCTAAATTTATTAGACAAGACAAGATGTGAAGTTTTTAAGCTCTGTAGCATTTAATTTGAACTGTAATGCATTTCCTCACCATATATATTCCCCCCTCCCAGAGTGTTTGTCAACCGAAGCTTGGCCATGGAGAAGATCAAGTGTTTCGGTTTTGATATGGACTATACTTTGGCAGGTAAGTGCAGTTTGTGCCTAGTGGCATCAGCCTTGATAAATATGTGAAGGTCTCTATCTGAATATAGACTTCGACTGTCCTAGTACTGACTCGTGAAAAATTACCATAAGTGAAGTAGGATAGAACATATATTCTACAATTCAATCTGCCCAGATTTTGTAGAAATGTGTGAATAGAAACAAATTTATTCAGTTCAGCAATATTTTCTGTAACTTACAATTTTTCCTGGCCCCCAATTTTTTGGGTTAAATAAAAAGATAAAACTATAATGGCAACATCCGAAATGACTGATCACCAATTTTTTTTGCAATTAATTTTTTGCAACTAATTAAATTCAGAACAATTTTGATGGGGAACCAAGCCTCAATCTCAAACCAACTATTTTGTGAGTACAATGTTTTCCACTTGTGCTGTGTTTTTCGTATCTCTTTTCCCAAGGCTATGTATCATTTTGATGAGGCTTCTCATTTGACCATTATTTAGGTTCCCATCACCAAACAATTTATGATCTAAAACGTCAAAATATCCATTTGCTGGCCAGCAGCACTACATTGCACTCAAGGAAGCAATATGGTTTCCTAATAGAGGGCAAATTGACCTCAAATAAATTTTAGGATTAATTTAACCTTTTACCTAGATTGTGATTAGTGAACAGTTATTTTGTGTTTATGTAGGCAATAATTTTTTAATGAAGGGGTGAAATGCGTATTAAGGGGACATTCGGCTACATGAACATACACAGTGGGGAAAGTATTAACTAAGGCTGGGTATTGTCAAGAACATCACAGTTCAATTCAACTTTAAATCTTTGCATCATGATTCAATTGGATATCAACTTGATTTTACCCCTGGTCTTCACTTAAAATTGAACATGATATTTCAAGAAAGGTCACTGGGACCTCACATTGTTTGCAAGCGATATCTCAAGCCCTAATTTACTGCATAATAATTATTTTTGTGATATAGGCTAAGAGATTTTTTAAAAAATACTGCCATTTCTTTTGCCAATTTTTGTGACTCTTCTCAATGGCAGAGACCAATCATCAGTGCAAGTCTTTTTTTCTACTCAATGGAAATTTTACTGCAAAATTGAATATCTGTACGATTGGTGTGTAGAAACTTAAGGCATTGGAATAGAAAGACTCAGTTTGGTTACTAGAACGCTAACTGTAACCCAAGCTGCTACCACGCTGTGCATGTGGATATTCCTGGCCTGGAGCTAGTCAAGACCGTAATCCCACACACCGAGATTGGAGGGGGGGCATAAGTGTAAACAAGGATGAAAGCAATATGGGGGTTTTAACCACTGATGCCAATATTTTCTAGTATTTTTCATCTGTAAATCAAACTGTATTGAACTCTGAAACAAAGAGCTACTTCTCAGTGGTTAGGTACTTTTGGATAGCTTTGAAACATCTGACATGAGAGTTAGATGTATATTTATATAACAAATTTTCTGATCCGTACAATGTATTCTAATGCATTGCTCTGGTTTTAATGATTCAACTATTTAAACTGTATAGAAAAATATAATTAAATTAAAGATATTACTGCGTGAAGTGGGTCATATCAGATAAACTCCATCGATGATGTTGTTGTTGTGTCAGTGTTTTTATGTTTCTGCACTAACATTATGGGTTTTTTTTCGTTATCTGTCCTTTCTTCCTATAGCATAAATACAGTATCCCAGGTATGTCCAGAGAGATTATCAATACGTCTGGTGCAAATGTCCACTTTGACTCTCGAAGCAACTCAAATTTGGTGGTCAATGATTGGCTTCATTTTGACATCATAATGTTCTATAAAAACACTTTTCTGGTCATTATTCAACCCAGAACTCTGGAACAGAAGGAGGGATGTGACCTCATTTCACATTTAGTCAGATAGTTGATGATCTTGTCAGCCACCTTGAAACTGTGCAGACTGTTAAGATCTTCTGCCCCGCCAGGTTGAAAATCTGTGTGATGCATTCACATTTTAGAATTTTTTGCATTTTTGCAGCAACATCTATGTTTGAAGGAATAAAGTTTATCACAAGCTCATTGTTTGTGCTGATGTTCAGCTTTGGGTGATTGTCTTTGCCCCGTGTGATAAAGCTCGATAGCTTTTGTATTTCTCTGTAAAAGTGGGTTTGTGGTAACTGGAAATTGGTTTGTGGAATCATGCATGCCAGTACAGTCCCAACTTCCTTTTCTTTCCACAAAAAACATTGAACTAGTTTGTAGAGACATACACCCACAAGGCGGTAATGCTAATTCTTATTTTTGTGCTTCTCCATCTCTGAGACTAACAATTGAACAGGATAGGTTATAGTGTTTTGTGGTGCTACTAGAGAAGAAAAGAGTGCAGGGGGGCATCTTTAAGTCTAGCAAAACAGAAATGTTGAGAACTGGCACTCACACACTGTACCTGCTCTCAGCAGAAGAAAGCTGTAAAAGCCCTGTTCCTACCAGTGCCAGCAGCATGCTCATTTTCTCACCGAGATGAAGGGGGAAAAAAAATGTCTTTCAACCTGCATCTGCTCCTGAGAACAAGGGAAGCTTTCAGTTTAAGTGGAGTATTCAGGAGGAAGAGCGAGTGAGAGGGAAACAGACAGGGAGGAAGAGGGAAAGAGAGAGAGTTCGGTTTGGGAGCCATTTCATCACTCACTTGCTAGACTGTCCCACTGCTTGGGCTCAGTAATGCCAACTGCTCAGAGGAAAGCGTCCTGCTGAGTGCTGCCTATTGGCTGCCACTCTGAGAGGTTTCGAGACGACATAAAATGGGTAATTTTGCATAATGCAAGCCTCATTTTTACTGAAGGAATTTTCTAAACTTCTCAGCTTTAAAGCGAAGTCACACCCTCAAAACAACATTAAAAACTACCACTTTCAGCCTTTTGGACACTTGCGGAGTTTTGCCTTTTGACAGCACTGTCGGAAAATGTGTATTGTCAAATAACTGTAATTGAATATCAGTTCCAGCACTGCTGGTGACCTCACATAGTGAAAATTATGTTTTAAATAATGACTCAATAGCAGATGCTCCAACTGTGTCGTGACCCTGTTTCTTTGTACAATGGGTCAGCACTTCTTCCAACATATTCTTTTTTTAAAACCCCGCATGTTACATGTTACACAGTCTCACCGAAAAAACAAGCATAAGTGCTTCTCCGACAGGTGTGTTTGTGTGCAAGCAAGCATTTGTGCAAATGTGTGTGTGTGTGCATGTGTGTGTGTGTGTGCTAACTGACCCAGTAAAAGACCAATTTCTTTGCAGCCAGGGCTCATTCCTGCAACACGACCCCTAAGTCACCACTAAAAGGGTCATCAGCATGAGACCTTCATTATGCCACAACCCCGTACAAATCAACCATGCTCACTAACTACAGTGTGGAAAAAAAAAATATGTGAAAACCATCTCTGAAAAGGTCAGAAGGGGCCCCGTCCGCCTGTCTCTGAGTCGTCCTTTTTCAAGGTGAGCTCCCCAGCACCATCATAATTGAAAATTAAGTATTGGCCACGGTATAATTAAATGGTGACTTTTGAACTCAAATGAGACCTTAGACGCATATTAAGAGATTAGGGGGCTCGGATCTGTTCGCACACACATGCTGACATGCACAGTCAAACAGGCACACATACATGGATACAAGGTAACAAACGGTGACAGCTTAATTATCACCCTGCCTGAGTCGTTAAAGCACAGCCTCCTACATCACCTTTGGATTTCTACAGCCCATAAGTTCGGGGAATATCTCATTCATATTTAATTAATTATCAGATAGCACCATAAAGGTGGTGTTAATGATGAGGGAGAGGGCCAGACAGCTCTTATGGGGCTAATTTAAGGGTCTTAATGTGAAAGCTTTTGAGTTTTGGGTGAGGAGAAATAAAAAAAAATTGAGATATTTCTTTAATACACCCTTTTTTCTTTTGTTGGGTGAACAAACAGTGGAGTTGAGATTTTTTTTCAAGCTCTCATTAAGTGGGCACATGTAAAAAGGGTCCCTGCACAGCAGCTTGATTGAACCAGGCAAGTCGGGGAAGCTAGTGGACAATCCTCTGAAAGCACTGCTAACCATGTGAAATTATCTCCACTGACTGACCACTTCCTGCCTAATGTCTCAGCTCTAATTATGTCGCTCTGCACAAAACTATGAAATAGTATTATAACTTTCACTTTTCTCGGTTCCTAATGAGTCATAAATTAAAGCGGAGGATTTTTTTGATATGTGGAACAGAGAGAAAAATGCCGGGAGCCTTTTCCCATTTCAACAAATGGAATCGTCAGTGGAGTTTTGTTAGTATAAATCTTTTAGCATTGTAATATAAATATGATTAATGATTATAAATGTAGGCATTTATATTCACACAATTATACATTAGTTTGATAGGGCTCACTTAGATTCCCGTAAATCCTCTTCATCTCCCTTTCATTTTATTCCAGTCTTTTTCAAATCTTTACTGCTATCAGTGAATTTACACAATTATATAAACGTTTTATTGTTGGAAAACACTGGATGCTGTAGCAAAAACGTGGGGACTGAAAATGTGGACGTCAAACAACGAATGAAAGGAAAATGATGCTCATTTATATGTTTCAGCTGCATACAGTCATGTTTGCGTTGTTCCGATTAATAGTCGTATTTACATTTCAAGGGTCACTCGACAGATGGACTTCAGTCTTGTAATAGCATCACTTAACTGGGATCAGCACAAAACCATAACGCTCCCATAAATCCTTTTACACAAACTAGGCAGGGATTGTTATGCGCGATGCTTTCAGCTCAGCAGTGGTTTAAATTGATTAGCACGCAGTGTCTCCTACTTAGCCAGAGAGGAGGTCTGCATTTAAAAAAAAATCACAACAGCTCTTAATCTCGGCCCTGAACGAGGGCAGAGCAAAGGCAATCAATAGCATTAGAATGTAGTTCTTACTCCCACTTATCTTGTTCTCATTCTTTAATATAAGGAGTAGAGAGAAAAAGGGAGCCTTGCAAAGACTCAGTGCATAATTTAAGCCAAATGTCAGCGAAGTATATGGTGATGTCTGGAAAATGTGGTTCGGCCCACAGCAGCCCAGGGGACCCTGTGCAGCACGTGCACGGCTATTCAACGGAATATCCCAACTGACTTCAACCGGAGATTGAGTAAAATCTTTTGATATCGACTGGATTTTGGAGCTTTAAGAGTTTTTCCCGCGGCTCAGCCTTTATTCACTGACTGCATGGGAAATATTTCAATGACATATTACGCTTCATTTTGTATCTCTCGCTCCTGTCCACTGCTGTATATAACTGCCTGCGCACCAGGGATAAATCACTTCCCAGCCAGCTTATTACATGAAATGAAGGAATTCATCATGGTGACAGCTGGCCGTTGTGAGGCGTTCGCTGTGATTTATCTGGGAGAAATTGATTGATTCATTAACACTGAGTGAACAGTGCTTTGCTGTGGGGACAGTGTGGGGCACCTAACCGCATGCTGCTGTGTGTGTCAAAGGAACACATCTTCAGTATGGGGGTCTTAGCTTAGCGGGCGTCCCCTGTAGCAGCACGCGGAGGCTCCCATGTCACCGGCTCAGCTCATTACCTGGCCAGTGTGGCTCGGAGCTCGGAGCAGGCACTTTGTGACAGAGAACAGAGTGTTCCTAATTAGTTCATGCATATGCCTTTCAAGGTAATGGAGAATGTCTTAGAATAAAACAAGGCGTTCTGAGATATGCAAAGGAAAGTGCACAGGACTGAATTACTTCCGTTACCATGGCTGATGCAAGGCCTCCGCTGAGCCATATGTGACTGGACAATCATCGATCAGTGGTTTGGTGCTTTGCTTGAGTGAGCTCAGAAATGTCTGTGTGGTCAATTCTTGATGTACTGTAGATCCACTTTAATCAGAAAAGTTTGTTATTTCTAAGGCTTCAGTGTTCCTGAAAGTTGAAATATGTTTAACGGTGTTGGAGGAGAGAGCTGACCGGTCTCTCATGTCTCCTTGTTGTGTCCTCATTAGGTCAGTGTTGCAGTAATGTCCCTCCTGTTCAGTTGTATTAGTTAGAAAAATCTAACACTTTCCCTTAAGTTTTGATCTGAGGTAGTGATAATGATTACAAGTGTTCAGTGGAATTCATAGCAGACAGATTGTGCATCGATAGTTGTGTGTTTGAAAGGCTTTAGGTGTTGCAGAATGTGGGCTGACCCATATTCCTGTTTATCCTCCTGAAAAAAAAAAGAAGCATATAAATGCCTTGCAAAAGTTTTGTCGAACTTTGTCTCCGAAGAAAAGTTTTAGTTAAATTTTGTAACAATGTCAGTGAGGGCCCCAGTCTTGATGAAGAAAGGGAAAAAAAAAAGAATCAGCCTCCTGGTGATGAGTTATATGAAGAGACACGTCAGTATGGCGAGCTCGCTAGCTGGCAACCTGTTCCATCTGTCTTTTTATCCCACTTCCTGTTCCTCTGTCTCTTTTCATCCTTCTCATCTGCTGCTCTCATAAGGCTACAACTGAGGATTATATTTT
>JAPZDW010000012.1:9479579-9492256 GCA_029814725.1 Acanthurus nigricauda
TTCATGACACCAGCTTCCTCTCCTCCTGGACTCCTCCAAGACTGCAGGCAAAGGTACAGGTACATTTGTCTGATATTTAACTGATGGATATGGCTGTGAACGGTCACATCTTTTGGAAATGTAACACTACAACCATGAAAGGAGCAGTCTGCTGTTATCCAGCAGAGGCAAGGATAATATAAACAGATAAAAGTGCTATCAAAGTGAAATATCGCAGTGGTCAGAGTTGCAAGCTAGCTCTCTGGTGACACTCACTCTTTCTTATCGGTCCCTTCTCCTCCCTTTTCGGTCACTGCTCCTTCAGCCTTCTCTCCGTTCTCCGTGGGCTCCGTCTCGCCCGTGGTCTCGGCCTCCTCCGTCTCGGCCGTAGCGGCTGAAGATGCAGGCTGCTCCTCGTCAGCAGAGGGCGACTCCTCTGAGGAGGCTTCGGGCTCTGAGGGGAGAAAGCCGTTGAAATCAATAGCAGACAGAGATATAATAACCCTGAGAATATTAAAACACATTTTCATTTCCTGTTTTTCATTTATGCCTTTATTTAGTTTGACCCAGAGCTGCAAGGCTGTATGTCCAATCAAAAACAAGCTTATGAACATGTGGTCAACTACAATCACATCCAAGGAAGAGATGTTAAATTGTCAACTCAGATTCAGTAAAATATCCAAAAATGTTAAAAGTTGTTTTGAACTGTGAGAACACTGTCTTTGCAGATTTCTATTTTTGCTCTGCTTTGGGAAATTATTTTTAGAAACACTTATGTCGAGGCAGACAGGACACACGGGATGAAGAGAGCAAACAGGTCTCCTAGTGGAAATCAAACCAGAGATTGAAGTTATGCCCCTTTAATACTGGGTTGCTGGGATTTATAGGGACTTTTTCCACATTCTCCTCACATAGATGATAAAGGCTGATGCTTCTGCTACGATTCATCACGATTATTATGGCCTTCCAGCATACGATAATCCCTGTGTTGTGTGTGACTTCTTGCGTGGGAACCAGACGAATCTGCCAAAACCACAGTTAATTCACTCTGGCAGATGGGTCGGGCCCCCCTCCAGTCCAGACTTCCACCCGTTCTGGCCCATGTTAGACCAATCACAAATGTCTGAGGGCGGGTTTGAGACTATGACTGACAGAGGAGGGTTACCAGTCCATTTTTGAGAGTCACATGTAATTGTTTTCACTGCTCTGATTAGTTGTTATGTCCAGTCTGCAATTAAGTGGAGATGGCCAGGCCTTTTTTTCCCCCCTTCTTGCTCAAACTGTACCAAACACAGCTGACTTTACACCCTTTAAACCCAAAGTTTTGATAGTCAGATTATTTGTTTGTTCAGTTTATGATGCTCATTGGAAATCAAAAATGAACCAAGAGGTATCAAACCAACAGAAAATATGGTTTCTAAACTGTGGAGCACTTTTTGGACTTGTGAATGCTGACTGGTCATACCCACTGTAGTGAGGCCTACACTCGGACATTGCTAACAGCTTAAACACTGTGTCTTTTCTCAGTTTTAACAGAGTGATTCAGTGTTGTTAAGTTATTTGACTGCTCTGATAGTCCTTCGTGTTCACATTATATTACCTGTTCCTCTTAAAAAAATGATTTTGCCTGTTTTTATTCCAAAGCCTGCATTTAAATACCCAAAATACTGCAGCATAGGACACTTAAACCATCACTCAGATCTAGAGATGAGTATCTGTGATGGAGGATTGTAAACACAAACTTTGCATCCGTCTCCAGACTTCCTGTGTGGACTCTAATTGGTCCTGAGACCTCAGTGGAACCTGTGTCAGGGATGATGGTGCGTTTACGGGTCTTAAGTTACAGGGATGGACAACCCTGGCCTGACCTTTCTCTGCTGGAGCGGAGGGGGCCTTCTCCTGGGTAGGAGTCGCTGCTGCTCGGCGTATCGGCATCACACGATATTTACCTGCAGGGGAAAAAAAAAACACGCATGTGAACAACCGGGACATCACGTTAGCAACAGCAAAGACCACCCCCGTGAAACTTAAACGCAATGTGCGTGATGGTTAGGAATGGCGTGACTGCCAAACCCACTTCATTCATTGAGGCCCATCATCTTTAGATACACGCAGAGGTGCAGTAGTATTTAGCTAAAAGCAGACAACCTCCAAACGTAAGACGGTGCGCTGCTCTCTGGATTATTCGCCAAAAAAATCCATCATTTTCATGCAAGCAAAAAAAAGACGAGTAGACCGAAAATTTCGGCAATTTCGCCATTTTGTCAGTTGGCTTATACACACAGTGATGGCGTCGCACAAGGCAGATAAAATTCATTTCAGTTGCATGGAGTAAAAACAACCGGCCGACGTTTCTTTCCAACATCTCATCCGTGCAACTGCGTGTCGTGCTAACGGCGTGACATGACGCGGGCGAAACTTACCTTTCACTTGTCCCGAAAAAGTGAGTTACTTTGGAGTTAATTTTCTGCACGATCCTTTATTTAGCTTTCTGTGTTTACGAGCCCCGCCCCATTCAGACCGTCGGTCACGTAACGGCGTCACACAGCACGTTACAGGATTCCCACTGTCATGGCTGCCGACACTCAACGTCGTTACCGTTTTTTTTTTCCTTCTGTAACGTTTAACAAACTACAACAAAACGACGTGTGATTCAGTTATCAACGCCGTTTTTTAGCATTAGCTTATCTATGCTAGGCTGAAAGGAAAATGGGGCCTGCTAGCAGACTTTTTACTACATTTTTTCCACCTTTTTCAATGTTCTTTCTAAAAAAAAAAAAGATTCCAAACATGATGTGGAGTTTTTTCCCAAATTTTAAGTGATATTTTTTTTGACCAGATAGACCAATTATCACCGTATAAGCACTGAAAAACTACAGCTCTGAGGATGTTTCAAGGTGCCTAAGGGAGCTGTAGTTTCCTAACGCTGATTGAAGTTTAAATGACAAGAAACGACGCGTTATTTAACGTTATTTACGTATGGTAGATCCACAGTCACAGTAAAAATGCAGACTGCAAACATAATAATAACACAATATGCATAATTTCAGTTTTCTGTAAAGTGATAAAACATAATTCCTTTGAAATTCTTGAAAACTTTAAAAACTGCACCTTTTTCACACAAAACACACAAAACTGCCCTCCTGATTCTCTCCTTTAGTTCTGAAACACTCTCTAGTTCTTCCCTGCCACTGTTTGATATAATGTACCTCTGATTGTCAGGTTTTAAAGTAACACTTCAATGTTTTGGATGGTGTATTCACAGTAATGCTGACTTTTATCACTGCTAATCTATAAATGGAGTTGACCAAAAGTAAATATGTAATAAAAAAGTGCTTATCCCAGGTTAAAAAAGTGTTGCCTTCAGAGGGTTTATAGGGTTTAAGTGTTTAAAGTTCAAATGTGATTGACAGAAAATAATTATGTAACTTTGGTTGTTATATTGTAATATGTATATAAATGTCAGAACCTATCGTAAACAAAAGTTTGATATTCTTTTACTTGTCTTGGTTAATTGAATATTGCCTTGTTACCAGGTGCTTGTTTCGTGAATAGATTGAAGCGTTTCCAGCATTTTTATATTCAAACGAAATTCAACACTCATCATTTGGTCAAAATATCTTTTACTTTCTTAAAACAAAAGCATGGTGAGACCTAATAACAGACACAAGCTGAAAAAGTCAAAGTTTCCCAAAGCAAAGGGGCAGGAGGGTAAACAAAGACTCCATCCACCTTGGTATATTGATCACAGTCTACATCAGCAGTGCTAGAATATAGAAGAAGATGCAGCTTCAGAAGATGAACTTTTGTCCCGCTCGTGTATTACATCCAGTGTTTGATCTGTATCTTCTGCTGCATACAGTTGGAAACAGACACTTTGGGTGTTGAGTCATGGGGGTGGAAAAACAAAATGCACAACCAGACAGCATGACAAATGTTAAACATTAATAGGTTTTTCCGTAAGCATCAAACACATGCCTAATTGTTATTGGGAAACTGGGCTAAAATGATTCTTGGCAGTGGGTTACATTAACAAAGAAGTGTGTGTGCATGTGTGTGTGTGTGTGAGTGAGGGAAATAGATGGAGACAGAGTGAGGACAATGATGATTGGTTTTATGATCTGAACAGTATTTTTATTACAGAAATAATTAAATCTTGTTTTTGATACACTATAAAACAGCTCCTATATAAAAGAAGGTATACTATCAGTATTCCTCAGTGTGTGAAGATTGATTACATATTTCTAACATTCATAGATCTTTATGTTTTGTAGCAAATGATCATTAACAACTATTTGCATTTGAAATGTTTCACTAATGAAAGCAGCTTTTTTTATTTAATCTAGTTTTGAGCAAGACAAATTCAAATTCCTTTCAAATGCATTTTACAGTTATTGTGTCGGGTTTGTTCTAGTTCTTCTCTGAGATGTCTGTTTCAGTGAAATGTGTAGTCACATTAATATACAGGGTTTCACTGAAGTATTTCGGGAGTTCCTGTCAATATAAATTATAAGAGACTTGCCTTTAACAATGTTAATTTTTTGCCCTGCTGACAATTTTTCATGTAGCTCTGTGATTATATTTATTTTAGAATACAAGTTTTTTATTCACAAAGGATCTTTGCAACGTATTCCAGTGTTGGTATATATCTGATTTTAGATTACTGTTGTTATCTATATTGTGCATTATTTAACGAATTAGAACTAGGATATATTTTAAGCGTTTTCTTAGAATGTAAATCTTCTGCACTTCTTAAAAATAATTTTAGACTGATCTGAAAAGTGTTTAAAGAATTTAAAAAAACTATCTAAACAACAAAACATTTATGCTTTTGTTAATGGGCTATCATTGTAACAAACCCCTACAACATTTGAAACTCTATTTTGGATTGAAATTCTACGTATTCTCCACTTTAAGGTATTTTACATTTTGTCTTTGTTGTTTTTAGTAATGCAATTTTCCTTTTTATCCATTTAAATCTCTTTGTTAACTTACTTTGCTTTATTGTATTTTTCTGAAGCACAGTCAGTTTTGTGTGTGAAATATGCTGAACTGTGTTGAAGTTTTCCTCCCTGCTGCAAAGATTTAGCACATTTTTAAATTACCTATGAAAATGTCCTTGGATGAAAAGGACCACTGACTTATTCATGTCTTCCTGAAAAATATGTGTTTGTGTTCAAGATAGATAGTGTAAACAACAAGAAACATAGTTTTTCCTGTTGTACAGAAAGGACCTTCAGTATCATGAGTTTTAGTGTTTTTATTCTACACAGAAACAAGGTTCACAGCCTCTTTGATTTTGCCATGAAGACAATGCAGGGACAAACACAAGAAATCAATATGGTACATCAAAACTTTCCACTAATTAGCTCCCATTTTGTCGTGGGATGTCAAGTTACCTCGTCTTGGTTCTAAATCTAAACTGCTTGTCCATACTGAATGTGGTGGAGCTGATGTGACACCTGCCTGTTGAAGCCTTGCTCCCTGCCCCTCTTCTCTCCCTTTGTCTAACCTACATTTCTAACCCTGCTGCCGTCTTTTTTTGTGGTGTTTACAGTGAAGAAGCAGGATGGGGCAGCTGCCATGGAGATGCAGCCTCTGAAGAGTGCTGAAGGTGGAGAGGCCGATGAGAAAGAGAGGAAGAGGGTGTCTGTTCCGAAGAAAGAGAAGTCTGTGCTGCAAGGGAAGCTGACAAAACTGGCTGTCCAGATTGGCAAAGCAGGTACAGCAAATTGCACACTGACAAGTTCATCACTCAGTTAGGCAGTTAAATCAGGGACAACAAGGTACTGAACCATCATCCTGTCCATCAAAGTAAATGTTGCTCTGGTAAGAGTCACTTCTTGGCTGCTTTAAGAGAGCAGAACAGTGTAGAAGAATTTTAAAGTGGCTTAATTATGAAGAAGAGCCTTTTTATCTCATTTTCTAAATGAACTGCCTTCCATAGACTTGCTGAATCAGTGTATAGGAACAACTGAGACTGCAGTATTCATTTTTTCACTTTTGCTGTTTCACAATCATTATATCATGTTTAACTGACACTCTTGTCCAAAGCAGCTTACAGTAAGTGTGCACAACCCACACCATAATCAGTTGTTTGCAATGTAATTTAAAACAATTTATGGCATTGAGGAGTTGCTATCTGAAACACTTGCACTGGGTCTGAACCAGCAAGCATTTTTAGTAACAGATGCCCACATGCCAGTATGCCCACACTGTGGGTGTCCTCGCGGCAGCAGCATAGTAGGATTACTGCTGAACAAGTCATAGCAATGAAAATTACAAACCTAAAATACTTCATGCGAAAATGCAGCGCTTTCTGTACCAGTCTGGAGAAAATGGGATCCTTTAAAACCGGAATCATAAAAATCCTTCTTCATTTAGCAGTTAGCTTTTTCTTTTTTGTCTTAGTAAAAGTTAATGGGTTCTCAATCTCTGAGTGTCTCTGTTTAAACAGTGTGCTGTTACATCAGACTGTTAGTCTGAGTGATGGAATGAGGACGAGGTGTCAGAACAATGAAATACCGTGGATGGATTAGCATACAAGCAGCACTTAAAGATCATATGGCCTGCCTGCAGGTCTGACAGAAAATTTTTTGACTTAAAACACTTAAGGGCCTGTGACCCCGTATGGTGTCTGTTTTTTACTTTACTTTAGCTAATCAACTTTATACACTCTGAAAAGACCTCTAGTATAATTGAAGTATAAAACTTGTATAGTTTACTGAACTGCAACTTGTAAACACTATACATCTTAAAGCATCAGTCCTGTTATTAAAGTAGCAAGTGTCACCATGTCTACTTTGTGTAGATACACAGAAATAGCCAGAGGAGTTGGGACATAAATCTTTTCACCACCTGCAACCTTTTAGAATGAGGTTTGACAACACAGACTCATTTTCACCAGTTTGAGGCAGAGAAATTGTTCTTTAACAAAACATAAGTTTTTTTTACCCTTAAATTCATTTGATTTGACTTTTGTTTAGGAAAATGTTGACCAAAAACGCAAGGTGTGTCAGTATGTGAACAAAGTGAGCCACCATGCACAAAACCATAAACACTGGTACAACATACTCAGTATTTTGAAGTGACAACAGTTCATGTTTTAAACCTATTTTCATTACACTCAATTCCCCTTTGACGTCTTTTTTAGGTTTGATCATGTCGGCCATCACAGTCATCATCCTGGTCCTGTACTTCGCCATTGACAACTTTGTGATGCAGAAACTCCCTTGGCTGCCAGAGTGCACTCCCATCTACATCCAGTACTTTGTCAAATTCTTCATCATTGGTGTGACCGTGTTGGTGGTGGCGGTGCCAGAGGGGCTGCCGCTGGCTGTCACCATCTCCCTGGCCTACTCTGTTAAGGTGAGGAAGAGCAAACACACAAAGTGCATACTTGTAGGCCGTTCTCTCCTTCTAGTATAAGGGCTGTTCTTTTACACATTGTGTTTTTTGTTTTTATTTAACAATAATATAATCAACAAAGGAGAGGTGGTTTAAGTAAATTGTAGTTAAGTTCACACTGCGTTCATTTTGATTAAAATTAGATAACAAAGAAACCAATTCTGGCAAAGACCAAGTATAAAGAGCTTGTTGCCTGATAAGTTAATTTAGAGGTTCACTCAAAAATTCAGATATTTTAAGCCATTTCCTCTTTTGCATTGCAACCCATCCTGATAATCACATTTTCTTTTACCAACAGAAAATGATGAAAGACAACAACCTGGTGCGCCACCTGGATGCCTGTGAAACAATGGGTAATGCCACAGCCATCTGCTCCGACAAGACAGGCACGTTAACCACCAACCGCATGACGGCTGTGCAGTGTTATGTTGGAGATGTGCACTACAAAGAAATCCCAGATCCTGGAGCTCTGCCACCCAAGTCACTGGAGTTACTGGTCAACGCCATCTCCATCAACAGCGCCTATACCACCAAGATACTGGTAAGCCATTTGTAATGTGGGCATTGTAGAAGTCACTGTACAGAGCATTTCTTGGTTAAACAGTATGTAGTTGCATAATATAATGACAAAATCCTTATCAAGTCTTTCATATGGAATTTTGATCATCACAAAGTAGGATAGTAATCAACTTCTCGAGGCTTTTTTCATCATGTAGACATTCAAATTCTAAATCCACAGATTTTATGACTTTATTGTTTAGATTTGATTGGCTGTTTCTCGGGACATATAGTTAGCCTGATAATGCTGTGGGTGGGACATAAATTAAGCTGAGAAAGGCACACTGATCAACTCTATGCATACCAGAAAGTATATTTATCTGTATTAATGTTGACAAAACTGACAAGTTACATTCAGTGGTGTAAGTTGTGATGGTGTGCACGCTGTAAGGCGTTGCTGACACAACACTGAGGATGGTCTCGATGCTGATGCCAGCTGAACTGCTGCATCACTGCTGGGAGGGGGGGTTTGTCTGTGGGCTGTCAACTGTTTAAATAAAAAGCTGAAAGAATCTAATTTGAGGAGCTTTTCTCTTCCCTCCTCTCTTTTCTCACTGCAGCTTTCATGTCTGAAAAACATAACTGACATCAAACGATGATGTAATCATAACATCATTTGTGTCATAGCATCATTACAACTTATCAAGAGGTCTTACCTAAAATGCCAGATGTTGTATTGATGAATATATGAGCCTGTACAGTCATCAATTATTATGTAATGTATTTTTTCATCAGAAACCAGATTCTGCTAAATCCCAGCAGCATCTTGTACACCTAAATGCAACTTAACGGAATTTTTACTGCCCAAGTAGCCAATATCCATAAACAGCAGGTGACTTGTGAAACTTTAGGCTCATCCAATAAAATAATATCTATACAGGGTTAGTTGTATGTAGATGTTAAAATATAATAATTTTTTTCAATATAATTTCAGGTATCATAATTGGTGTTTGTGATGACATCAAATTCAATGACAGTACTTTGGAATCTTCGTTCTTAACCAAAGCTTTAAGTGATTAAAAATACATCCCTTCCATTCTGTAGCACATGTGCACTCTCTATGAACCATTTTGACGACTTTAAGATTCCTTTATACTTCAGCCTATTTAATTAAGCCTTAAATACGTTGAGTTAGCTGTACAGAGCTTAGCTCTCACTATATGACACTGAAAGCATATGAACAGCCCTGAAACCATGAACAGTTCTGCAGAGTTTTCTTCTCGGCAGAGCTGGCAGTCCATATTCTTGGCTGCTGCTTTGGACTCATCAGGCATTCACTCAACTTGTCACCTTTTGATCGGTTGTGTAATTTTGTTTTATCTGATATTCAGAGCATAGCAGACTGTAATTGAATCCAATCTGTCTAAGTGCTCGAGATGATCTCTTGTTTACTGTTAATGTAGGAAAGAGAGATTTTCTCTAAGCTATTTAGACCTGTATGTGATAGGAAATGCATATTTAGGTGGATAGATGTATAAATACATGGACAGACTGATGCATGCTCTAATGACAATCTGAAGGTCTGACACGTAGAATAAAAATATCCTGAAAGCAAAGATTGCCAAGATCAGGATGTCTTCAGACTGTTAGAGCAACATGCCTGAGTAATAATTTTCCTGGCATGACCACGTTTTCTCACCTGTGCACACATGCACACACCATTTGTGCCTGTCTGTGTGTCACTATCCTTGTAAACCCCTGTTGAGCCCATTCATTGATGGCTGACCAGCTGACAAATGCCCTTATGGAACTTGCATGAAGAAATGAGCCGAGCAGGCAGGACATCTTTGATAGAAGGATCCCACTGATTTCACTTCCTATAGCTCAAGGCGCTTTTAAAAACGGAGCAAAGATGGAGAGTCACACAGTTGTCACTTCCCTATTTCTAGCTAGTTAGTTCTAGTTTGTTAGTTCTAGTTAGCTAGGCTTTCTTAAAACACTTCAAGTGTTACATTTGGGGCACAAGAAGCATAATTGTGTTTCTCGGGCCAGGTAACACATTGTTTTTTTTAATGTTCACAAAAGACTTAATACATGTAATATAATTGATATAAAACAAAACAAAGTTAATTTAATTCCTCAGCAGTGTGCACACTGCATTTATTCCCATGTATTTATACCCATTTTCCTTGTGATTACTAAAATTGGACCTGTAGCATGGATGTGTCTCCACAGATAATACTCCTGTATAAGATAAAATTATTTTCACTGTGAGCTCAATTCTGACCTTAGATTACACATTTAACAGTTTTAATTTGCTGTCAATAAACAAATGGAGAGCTTTGATTTACTTAGTATACCTCACAGTAGCATCTTTCCTCTTAATTGTGACTTAATCGCTGATGGACCTACAGTATGAGCTTGCCTCAGTTTCACTTTCTTTTCTGCTACAGTATTGGTTTACCAAGACTTGCTACATTTACTAGATGTTATGTGTTTAGAAAAACCTGGAGGAATGCATTGCAGCATTACATCAGACTATTGTACCTCCATAGCTGCTTAGCTCGACAGAATTAAGCACCGGCAGTGTGCAGCTTAGACTTGGTGGATTAAAAGGGCACATTTAGTCCATTTTATAATTTCCTCATTCATAGAAGTAGTTACCTCATGCACCACAGCAGAAGAAGTTAAACTTGGGTTGAACTTCAGATGATATTAGTTTGTACTGTTGTTGCCTTCTATCAACAGTTATTGTACACAGCATATGTGCACTGAAGCTTACAAACCACTCCGCCCCCCAACTGACAACTTGCATTCACATACCAACATCCTTACAAACATACGTCAGTTCATTAATGAATGCATGCATAAGAACACACTACATACATGAATAAAAATAGTAGATAATACAGTGCATATCGGCATGTATTTATTGACTGAGGGATCTTATTAGAATGAAGGAAAGGAACACATGAAAGACTCAGAAAACAGAAAGCAGGATGCGAAAGGGAAATTTCTGAGGAATATTTAGTCCTCTCTCCCTCCCCCAGCCACCCCCACTCCCTCAGCACCACTCCAGCCCTGCAGTATGCTGGCTGGTGTGTTCTTATATAAGAGGCCAATCCTGTGGGATGCCAGGATGGCTATGGAAGTCTTTGATGGCCACCACACAAAGGCACAAAGGCAAAGAGGCAGGCTTTGATACCCATATCAGTCCCACTACTGCCTCTCTGGCTTCATAATACAGCCAGTGGTATGGCTTTACTTCTTCTGTCAGCACATGTAAAGTGAAGAAGCCTCATCCTCAAGGGACAAGTTTTCTTACATTTACACAATGAAATCATGCACTCGTACAGTACTGCATACGCACACATACTGCACATGCACATGCCCATAGTAACTGTATCCATGTTAACATGTGCACTTATTCAGATGAAGAACAGAAGAAACAAAAGAAGAATGGCTGCATACATGCATACAAATAAGCACACAAGTGAATTCTTAACACACAAGTTTGCCTTGGATGTCTCTCGCAGGCAACTCAGGCATGCTGTACAGCAGTTTGTGAACAGCATCAGTGACGTCAGTATACTGACGCCATGTCAAAGAAGCATGCGTCATTGCCAGTGGCAAGAGGCTCAAGTTGACCCATTAAATTAGCCATAATTTTAATTAATGTATTTTTCTCAATACTTCTACTTCACCATCTTACTTTTTTATTCATTATGTTTGTGAAATTTCAACATTGTCTTTAAGAAGGCTGTTGGTGTAAAATTAGAAAGTTGCAGTTGCACACAAATACACACATCTGTCATGCCAGGCATACTCACACTGTAGGAGGTAGTCATATCACAAGTATGTTCTCACAGCACAGTGGTGTGTGTTTAGCATGGCTGTGTGAGTGTCCTGGGAGCTCAGTCTCACGCTGCTTCAACCACCTGCTCAGGTCATTATGCTGATCAGGGATAGGAGGGGTAGATTATATACACACACCAACACACCTATGCACACACAGATGGTTATGATTGTGAGGAATGGGTGCTTGAGGAGGCGGAAATACAAATAACAAAAGATTCAGTTCAAGTTGATGATGAAAAATAATCCATTTGCTGCTCTAAATTTGAAGACAAATGGATTTGTAATTAAAATGAACTACCCCGTCTCCGTTGAGGTGATGCCCTCATATAATTGGCTGTGGCTTACAGTGCTTTTGTCATTTGGACATTTCGTGCTTGTTTGCACAACATGGAGAAAAGATTAAAGTGTCTTGGATGTCTTTAGCTTGAAGCACCCAGCGTCCCCATGGAATAATTTTGGACACTGCAAAGAAGAAAGAGATGGAGAATCAGCGAAGGAGGCAGAGAATTACGTCATTCTCTTATCTTGTTCTCTTATTCTGTGTTAAGCAATTACTTACAGACTTGACAGTGTTGCTGAGAGGGCAGTAAAAGAGAAGTTGTCATCACATTAGGATGACAATGCTTTGATGTTTCAGAGGCACAAAGCTTAATGGGTTTCCCTCACACATGACATGAGTGATTTCATGCTTACAGTGGCTGCGTTTCTATTTTATTCTAAACCAATGTCAGTTAAATACATAAAAAGATGTATTCAGAGAATGTGAATTGGTGATAACACTAATGAATTGTAAAATAATTTTACCAAAATGTTTTAGTTGTTAAGTCCTATTTTTCATTTAAACTAAAAATATGTCATTTCTGCTGTGAGGTGTTTCTGAATCAAACAGTGACAAAAGATAGAATTTGATGGTGTTGTGAAGTAGTGTGGAATCA
>JAPZDW010000012.1:11886816-11897946 GCA_029814725.1 Acanthurus nigricauda
ACTACTCCAGATATATCACATTATTCTCCTAATTATTAAGTAAAAAGATAATAAAAACACCACTGCCAGCTTTGAAGTTAAACATGTCAGTTATGCATTATTCTACCGTTACGGATTTGATCTCATTAATATAAACCTCTATTAGAGATGCACAGTGGTTTAAACAAATACACCGCAGGATTTTAGAGTAGAGTTTTGGGTCTGATTTCAAAATGTGACTGTGCCCCTCAGATTGGTTATTTGATTCTGACATGTTAAACCGTATGATTCATATAACCTTAAAATGGCTGGGTACTTGTGAAGGCAGTGCACTTTGTCTCTCGCGGCTTGACACCCCCCTACAAAGGCTGGAGGGAAAAGAGCAATGCCATGTTGTCATGGTGCCCGACAGAAGGAGCTCTGCCTCCTGGAGGTAATGAATCGAGAGGAGGATTGCTCCCGGTAGACCTCCATGCATGAGAAGCACTTGACTTTAAAGCAAAGCTGCCTGACTATACGGTCGTACAGGGTGTATGCATGGAGGGTAAAGCATTCTATACAGGGATCCAGGGACATTCTCTTCAGGGATGATGATAAAAATACCAGCCCTAACGTATGTTTTCCTGCATTTTTTTTTTTTTTTGTCTGGTGAGAAAGATGGGAGGCCATTTTCACGAGAGCCCCAGAGATCTTGCTGAGCTGCCATCGAGGAAATCTGATTTATAGTAAATAATGATGTTTTGCTCCGGATTGTTTTGAGACAGTCAAATAATGAAAATTAAAACTCGTGTGGGATTTGTTTTGTGTCATTGATCACGATACACACTTTCTGTTGTCCAAATGAACACCACAAATCAATTTGTTTAAATCGGATATCTGCCAGAATGAAAAAACTTTGAATGGCAACAAAAAAAAACAACAAAAACCCACAGTTAAATGTAATTTCCAATTATCATGAAGTCCAATGACATCGCCATCATCCTTGCAGTATGTCCTGTAATTTTCACAAAGTGACTTTCAGTAAATTGAATGTTAGATGGGGGTGTTTCAGTTTTTACTATATATTTTAAATCAAACATAATCTTAATTTTAGTTCAAGTAAACTCTGAAATCACCTTTTTCTTGTATATGTGTCTTCTCATCGCTGTGCACATCAAACCAGACTCCATTCTCATTCATTTTCAGTCTACAAGTGGTGACTGACAATATCATGGCCTGAGGTAGAGGAAGGTGAGTTATAAAGCTCGGGTGAAATGCATGTGCAGTTCAACTTTTTGCGAGATATTTCTGTTTTGGGTAATTGAAAGTTGCAACAGTCAGCACCATCTGAGAAAATGGACAACATCGACCTTCATGCAGTCATCTCTCTCCACCATATTGAATTCAGCATCAGACTTCCTCTCGTTGCAGTAGGAAGGGGGCACCCTCCCCCAGTGTTGCCTAAATGTCCTTGTGGAACTCCTTGAGTGAGCCCTTGAAATGTAGGTAATGGATGTCTGCTCGAAGGTCCATGTTGTCCATTTGTCAGACAGTGCTGACTGGCAATTTTCAATCCAAAGAAATATAACTACCACAAAACTTAAATCTCTCTGCATACGCAATTTGAAGTACACATGCATGTTATTAGAGCTGAATAACTCATCCTCTTCTACCTTCTGCCATAACCTCATCAATCACCCGTCATATTCAAATGACTAAACCTTGTATGGACCCTTCTCCACTGATGCACCCAATCTGCCGGTTTTCAAAGCTTTGTCTTTGAACCCTCCAACCCCAACTCACTAAAATCCAGTTTAGCCTTTAAAGTAATAGGTTTTCCTGCTCTTCAAAATGGCTATAGGCTACATTGTTTACGACGTGTCTCTCTAAACAACATCAATACTTGATTCTTTCAAACAAATTTGTTTTCAGTGGCTACAATATGGTGTAGCGTTGCCAAAGAAAATGATGTATTGTTTATTTGATTTTCTGCTAAAGAAAGTCATAATTTACCAAGTATTGTGGATTACTTTTCTACTTAACATGTAGTAAACTGAACAATTTCTTTAGACGTGTCCTTGAGCGAGACAACAAACCCTTAATACTCCTGATGGATCAGGCCTGTCTCTTGCTTTGTAGCTTGCTGTCGTTGTTGTGTGAAAGAGAGAAAATAGGCATTTTCCATTCAGCCATTATTTTTTATTTTAAATTGACCAGTCCAGCAACTCTTCTCAGATTCCCAGGATTGCACACAAATACTCTGTGACAAGATTTAAAACTCCTGCGTTCCTCGTTTTATATGTAAATGCACACTGGCAATGTTGTTAAAATGCATCATTGCAAGTTGAAACATATTCACTGTCCATAAAATCAGATTACTGTCACTTTAACCACCTGTTTGGCACCTCCTGGCTACTAAACCCAAACTAAAACCTCTGTCTGTATGGTGCATTGCTGCATGTGCCACAGGTGTCACTTGATGCAAAGCTACGTGACACGACTTTGGTTTGTGTTACACATTTAGATTTGTTTCCCCTTTTCCCAGTTTTTCAAAAAATAGGTCTGGTGTTTATTTACAGTAGAGTAATTACGATCTCCTGAACTTTGTTGTGCTCATCCTGCAACATTCCTCCACCGCCTGCCGTAGCCACAGTGCTTTCTGGACTTGATTAATTTCCTCCTCCTCGGGGAACAGAGAGAGATTCATCTGTCTTGCAACCGTGCATTTGTAGTCACAGCCATTCTCTGTGATGATGGAAGCTTAACACAACATCATCTATATTCCTCCAGGCTTGCTGATGTGTTGTATCAACCTGTAGTTGTACCTGCACTCATTTTCTGAGAAAATGAGAGGTGAAGGAACACTAATTATTAAAAATGAATTTTGCTGGGGCCCAAGCTGACTCATTATTCATCTTGGTTATTGCTAGCAGTTTGTATCAGCCTTCGTGTGCCAGAATTGGTCCATTTGTCTCTGTCAGGGGTGGGCCCTTGACAGATGTGCCAATATGGCTGCCGAAGTTCTTTGCTGGGGGAGAGGCATCTTAATTCTCCATGATGTATCACACTGGCAGCAACCAATTTAGCAGAATTGAGCTCCAAATCATCTTACTTCCCACTGCTTCTGACAATCTGTTTCCTTTCTCTAGATGAGGTAAATATATTAAGGATGGAAATAAATTAGGGATTCCCACGCCCTGAGTTAAATCAGTGAGTTTTTGCTGGAGCTGATTGTTTGTATTGTCACATTGGCATGTCATCAGAGCGCCATCATGGGCCTTCGCCACCAGGATACATAAAGCTAAAGCCCAGCACACAGCAAATATGATAAATACAGCCAAATTTTCTGGTTTCCCTTATTAGAGTAGATTGATGTATTGGATCGACATGTTTGTTGTGCAAACCTAATTAATTTAATTTAAGGTGTCACATGGCGTTGGTGTGCCTTATGGCAGCATATTAGGCCTGGTTGGCAGCTCAGGTCCAACATAATGGATGTGGACATGCTCGGCCTGCTGGGATTGCCATATTGACGAGGTGTGAGATTGCCAGCCCTCAGGTTTCCCCTCTAATGTGGTTATGCTGATGAGCTGGAATGAGCTAGCTAGCAGCTCAGCAAATTTTTAAACACATAATCATGATGACTTACTTTGTAATGAGTACCTATCCTCCCAGAGGGGAGGAGATAATGTCACGGCATGACTGTTACAGTGGGAAATGGCAAAATGTTGGAAGATGTGCAATGCTTTGATGGAAATATGAAAAAAAAAAGTGTTGACTGACAATCATGTGCTCAGATGCTGTGAGATATGTTGCTATAAAAATGCACTTGGGCCTGCAAGCCACTGTGCAGTAAGTGTATAGAATCGAATTGATGGCATTTAGTAGTGCATCACTTCTAGATCACTGAAGTTCCCAGGCTTGTTCTATCATTTATTCTGTGCTACTATCTCTAGTTTACTGAATTACACTGCTAACTATTGATTCCTGTCTGGGTTCTAAATTATAAGGACACTTGCTATGTAAACATGTAGCCATTGTTGTCCCTGCTTAGCTTGCAGAACTGAAACATGGAAGAGAAATGGCTGCTTTAGGGGGGAGAGCTGAGCTCAGAGAGTGCAGAAGCTTCGAGTGGTTCAAACCTTTTTTTTTTCTTTTTTTGTACAGTGTGATTTTGTGAGCAAATGGTGCTGTGGGAAGGTTGATAAGGTCTGGTTTAAAAGAAAAAAGAGACTTTATCTAGGTATAAAGATTAGATTTTTGTAGTTCTGTAAATATTTGGTCTAAAATTTGGTTTACAAATTCAACTTTTTGTTGGAAAGCTTAATGCATTAAAGTAAGTTTAAAAACTCTAAATATGGCCCCTACATTGCAAGGATGAAATCTGAGATAAGCTCCAGCATTATTTGTCTGCAAACCCAAACCACACATTTATGTTAATTCTGGTGATCCAGCTTCATATCCTTAGTGTAGCCGGCGAAGGGAGATCACTCGGGCTTGTCATTCTTTGTCTTGTGCAGTCTCATTACTCATTTAAGTGGGAGCTCATATACCTGCAAGGGGTAATAAATAATGTAGATGTATCATGAAATTATTGGGGTGGAAGCTGTTCTTTGCTTTCTGAAAAGTGTGACAGTCTAAACATTTCGTGCAATATTCAAACATCTTCACTGATTATCTGTATTTTCTGTTTTTGTAGCTGAGAGCTGCAAAACACTTATCGTCCAGCAACAGTAGCCAGGATTTACAAATGGACCTTTGATTGAATTGAGCAAAAAATAATCATCATCTTGGAAAATATTGTGAGCGTGCTAATGTGTCCAGTTTCAGCCATTTCCCAGTAATTTTATTTAATTTTGCTCCCAGCAGCAGAGGGAAACTTTGAAGCTAAAGGGCAAAAGGACCGCTTTGTCAGTCATCCATGTACACACACCACTGCCTCTGCAATCTCACGTCATTAGCTGCTTTGGTAACATCGCCAAGCTCATATTTTCATTTCATTTAGTTGCCATTTACAGTGAACTGGACTGATTTCTCAGTGCATGTGTCTGTAGGAGGAAGGCACATAAGGGTGCAACAAAGGGGGGCAGTGTAGGGGAACTGAGAATTTTTATGTTTTTTAGAGAACTTTTCCTTTCATTTCATTTTTGTTTTTTTTTTTGTTCTTAAGACCTGCCCACACCGACTTTAATTATAAACTGATTTTAAGAGATTCTCACCAGCATTCACCTCTCTTTGGGAATTAAAGTTTCATTCCTCCATATCAGCTCCCTCCTCTCCTCTATCCCTTAATTTTCCTCCTCATCTGTCTTTCCTAATGCTGGCCGCATCTCAATTCTGAGCAGGGGGTTTGTGTGTGGACGCCATGGGAGGAGGGTGAGACACAGACAGGATTAAAGCTAGATTTAAAATTGCTGCTTGCTGTGCTTAGCTCAACACTCATCTGGGGGTGTGGTCATGCGCTATCTTGTGATTAGTGGCCTAATTAGCGGTTTTGGGGTTCGCAAGGCTAAAGAACTTGCATAGTTCCGCTCTTTCAATTTTAATTTCCTCCGCTCTTCCCTCGCTGTGTCTACTGACTGGCACATGTGCCCACATATGCGCACACTCTCCCACTCTCAAGCTGTAAAAATACAAGCGAAGGATGACTGTGAAACCGCACGAATAAGCAGCAGACAGAAGGGTTTAGCTGTGCAGAGAGAGACTTCTCCATGTGGCCAATTTATCATCATCTGCTGGAATAAATAAATGCTTGTCTTTTTAGCTCGGGTCAGAGTGCACAGCTGCAAAAGTTAAAGATAGGTATTTGGCTGAATGTGATGCTCACCTCGGCCAAGGAGGTTATGTCGAGTTGGCCTCTCGCTGTCTGTTACCAACATATCTCACACTAATGGTCAGATTTACTTGGACTTGGTTGTGCTCAGCTGTGATCTTTTCGGGGAGTTCATGCAATCAACAATCAGCATCTAAATCTGTTACCACTATATTATTATTCTCCCTAAAACACTATTGAATATGAAAGTAGTGGTTAAATAAGGCGATTGGTCCTTGGTTGAGGTTTTCACCAGCTGGGTCCATGTTTTTGTACACTTGTGACTTCCTCTCTCTGATATACATGTAATTCTGAGATTATCAACGAGAGAAACCATTACACTTCAGCTATCAGTTCAACTACTTGTAGTAGTAATTCAAGGAAAAAGAGTACCTATTCATCTTTGTCTCGTTGAATCGTTGTTGTTTTATGTCTTTCATTTGTCAGTGAATCTGTGTTCCAGTGTGTGAGAGTTTATGCACATTCGTGTGTTTCTGTTTCAGCTAATAGATAAATAGAACAGTTCATATACCTTTATAAGATCATTATAATGTCAGAGCAGATGCCTATCAGTCATAGACGGCATCTGCACATGTGATTTGTAGAGCCAATCTTCACTTTGTGATGAAAGATGAAAATCTGATGTGCTCTCTCCTCTCCATTTCATTCACTATCTGAGATTGGAAATTATGGCCCATATTAGATCCAAGTAGTGTCCTCCACACATTAAGAAGACATAGCGAATGTATTGCACAGTAGATCTCTAACCATGTCCCATTTCAGACATTTTGAGAGAAGGAAAGCTTTTACATTATGGACGATTTAGCAAGTATTATTAAGACATTTTTCACTTTTCACAGTATAAAATTGGCATTATAAAGCCAAACACCTACAAGAGCAGCTCTCACAAAAATAACACGGACAAGCAGCCAAAACAAAATAACAGATAACATGTCAGCTCAGGGTTCACTGTGTGGGTGGAGATCTTTCACCTCTACCTGCTGACTGTGGCTAATGGTCTGCTTAGTGGTGACCTCATGCTGTGGGGGGTCATCCTGACGCCAAGACAGGCAGGTAAGTGAGAGGCTTCTGTGTGTCCCGCAACCTCTGTCCCTCGGGAGACAGCAGCCTGCCTGTCACCTTATGTCTGTCCTGGTTTTATCGCTCCGCAGTGACCCGCAGTCAACTCATCCTCCCGCCGTTGAGTCCCTTAGTAAAGGGGGACGATGGCCCCTCTGGCTGGCATGTTCTGCCGCTTCCTCCACCCCCTCCCGCCCGTCTGATGGGCAGCTGCTTTATGTGAGCCTGGTGACACAATTGGTTCAGTAATCTTCGGGATGGGTTTGGCATTTTCAGCCACGCTGGGCTGCGTGGCTTTAGGCACGGCAAAGTCTGGCTGTCTGTCGTCTGTCGTTCCGTCACTTTGGTTCCAGACTAAAATTTTTCCCGTATAAATTTCTGTGATATTCTTTAAATATGTCCACTGTGCCCTGAGGATTATTTCGGTTGACTTTTGGGATCTTCGGAACTTTCCTGTAGTGCCACCAGCATGTCATAATTTTTTTAAGTTGAGAAAAGTGTCTAATATACTAAAACAAATTCCATAACCTCAGTCATGGTTTCAGGAAGAAGTATCTCAGTTAGGCTAGTGATGCCTTGGCTGTTTACCCTTGAAACCCCATGATGGTCCTATAAAAGCATATTGTATATAAATAAAATACCTCAACTTTTGATAGATTATGAACAGCACAGACATTTACACTTCCACATTTTACTGGGCACCCACCTAATTTCTCTGAGACTCTCTCAAATGACTGGCAGTCCAGGAACTCACTAAATTGAGAACCTGTAATGTCACTGCACTGTACAAGAAGCCCATTACCAAAGCAGAAAAAGTGAATTTTGGACCATGAAACCATTTTAGCAAGTAACATTCTATAACTTGAAAATGATTTATGTATTTCACTCTACCATTACCGAATGTGTGCTTGAAATTGAAACAGGACCAAAGGAGCATCATATAGAGCCAATGTTTCACCACATACCCACTTTGACTAAAATGATTCAGACTAACGAGCCAGCATTGTCATTGTAGAAGTTCTGTACTCCCGCTCGTGAGTTGAAAAAGTGTTAACATTATGCCCTTTTTAACAATCAGGTGAGGAAGTCTTAGCTCAGTGGAAGTTCCAAGAGCCAAAGAAAAGATACTAAAACTAATGGATGAAGCTGCATAAATGGACTATGATGGTATGATAGTTCAGAAAGGGGTGATGGCTCAGAGTGAGATAAGGTGCTCACTGAAAAGAAGCGTAACAATGGGAACAGATGGAAATGGTGATGTGACAAATTGGAGATGGATTCTTTTATATTTTTACCGCATGTGCATGTGTATGTGTGTTGGTGCACAGTATACAGCAGCTTGAATGGTTACATTTTTGAGAGCTAAATTATGTGCTTTTTCCTTAGAAGAAACAGCACCAGCATAAAATCCATTTTGTGCACACGGCCTCACACGTTACAGTTTCCTAACCACTGTAGCCTCAGTGCTTCATCTCAGTTGTAGGGGATCTTTGATTAAATTTACTCCCTTGGAAAAACCCAATAATTATTATTTAATAATGTCTAATATTGACTGTAATTTGTATTCATGTTTATTCCTAATATTAAAACATCTGTTCCGCAACCAGCTGCAGGACATTTGTGAGTGCTGAGGTTAGCGTATATGCTTCCGTTAGTTAGCTGATATGAAACAGTTGCCCTTGGACAAAGCGGAGTAATGTAGCATCACTAATCAGTGTTTCACTTTGCGGCTCTACAGAGGAGGTCTGTGTTCCGCTCAACAGAGTGCTCACCTCTCTCTCCTGTTTACAATTAGCAAGAGTTTCCCCTTACACAGATGCAATATTGGATTGGTGTCAGCGTGCAGTGATACACCGAGAGGGCAAAACCTGAGAGAAAATATTTCTTCCTCTCATACTGCGCGGAAAAACAACTTTTAAGTGTGGTAAAGCAACTATGAGGTTCAAAGGAAAGACATTTTTTTATTTACTTTTTTCTTTTTTTTTTACTTTAGTTATGCTAAACCTTCTCTTCATGAACTTAGTCATTAGTCAAACAAATATAAGGTTTTTAATCCGCAACTGAATGAAGTAAATTAGAGGGAAGTGTCTAATAAAACATCTTCTACATCAAATGCAGTACTTTCAGGGACCAAACTGGTTTGAGCTGGATTCTGATATAACTGGATGAGGATCTTTGGAGGGAAATTATTTATTTGACAAGTTAAGTTTGCCTGAGAAACCGTGTCACTAAAAACAACCATTACAGGAAAGATACAAATAATGAACATAGATACAGTTAACAAAAGCACCTGCTTTCAAAACATTAGGTTTTTTTTTTGTGGTATTATTTTTGTTTACCACATGGCTTGTAGTAAATTATCCCTTGACTTTGCTGTCCGTTCCAGAAATAATTAGATTGGTAATTCATGCATTTACTTTGATTGGGCCACTGCTTTGATAATTGTTAGAATAAAAGGATTAAATAAAGATTTCACACTGACACTAAGATTAGCAGCTAAAGCACAGAGACTATTATGTGTTGCATACAACTATTATATACCCTCAGCCTTGGATACCATTGCTTTACAGCATCATAACAATGCAATCATGCGCACTTTAAATGCAAAACTAGATGTCTAAATGTACCCTTGAACTAAAATATGTGATCACTGCTTACACTGTGGTTCTCCAGAAGGCACGGAGCATTTAGACAGCTTTTATTTGGCCAAAATGCAATTACTGCAATTACCACCATTTGATAATTTGATTACACAAATGAATCTTTTGTGTTTAGGCTTTGTATGCATTGGAGATGTTGAGCCTATTTGTGTTGAGGTCATCATTTGACACAGTGATTGCACAAAAATAATGGAATCTGTCGACTTAAAATACTAGACTCATTATAAAAAACACTCGAATTGTCTAGCACCCTCAATTCAAACACTGATCAGATTTAATCCACAACTAAGAGCCCTGAACCAGGTCGGTTTCAAAGAATTAATGCCAACAAAGGCTGACTGATAGGTTTGTGTCACCTCTTTGCTGTTTACGTTAGCTGTTTGGACAGCACAATGAAATTGAATTTAAATCACAAATTAAATAAACACAAGGTAATTGTTTGAATTTCGGTAGTAAATTAAATATTGTCATCAGTCCACATTGCATCCTGTTACAATAAATAGCCAAACAGAATACAAAAGATTAAGCATAATAATTCTGTGGACAATATGACTGATGAGACTAATCATGCATTTCACAATGGAGTCTAACCCGTAACTTCCACATAAAATGCTGCCAAGATCTCTCCACTGTTGACTTATGCAGAGACCTCCCTGGTCATTATAGATTACTCATCAGTCAGCCACACATCTTCATTTTGCTCTACACTGATGACATTGATCAGTCTCTCTCCTTGTAAGAGGAGTTCTCTCGTATGAAGGAGGAGGTTCCTGCAGCACTTGTCGAGGCTCATGTGCGGCGGGTGGAGGAGGCAGCGAGGATCAGTGGCCGACAGGACCCGCTGTATGGCCTGGAGGGTAGTGGCATCGCAGGCACCGGCCTGGAGGAGGGAGACAGGCCCGGTAGGATGAACATGCACACCTTAGGAATACATACAGCATGTGAAAAAGTTTTTGCAGGGAGAACTAAAAAAGTCTAAAAAGCAAAATAAAATAAAAGGTTCTGTTTCTTCTGTAGATGAAAGCAGTGATGAAAGTAAGAGTGACAGTCAATCAAGTGAAGAGAAGAGGGAGGCAAAGGTATGATGCACATTCCTTATATCACGTTTCTTACTTATCAGGTCTGCTGATTAACTTCTGCAAAGCTCATTGTGTTTGCTTTCCCACTCAGGACAATAAAGATGGAACGATGGAGGAAGAGGAGAAGCAGACGGAGAATGGGAAGAAGGAAGAAGACAGGGGAAGAGAACAAGAAGGAGAAAGGGAGGCAGACAAAACAGAGTCAGAGATGGGTACGAGAGCTCAGCTCAGGTACAGGACATGCGTGGTCCTGGTTGAAGGTGGAAAAAATAAACCATTGTGTTTGTTCTGTTAGGTGACGGGGAGAAGGAGAAGGATGGGAAAGACGGCACAGAGGAGGGACAAAGAGAAGCAGAAAGTGAGGGAGAAAGGAAAGCTAAGGTGGAGCGTGATGTTGGTGAGGGGAACCTGGCCACTGCTGCTGCGTCTGCGCTCGCTGCCGCTGCTGTCAAAGCCAAGGTAAAGTTAACAAGCCTTGGTCCTTGACTCATTAAGCCTTTTTTTGTTTTTCACATTCTCTCTCATTCCAAGTTTCTTCTCT
>JAPZDW010000012.1:12534811-12546425 GCA_029814725.1 Acanthurus nigricauda
GGGAGCCAGAGCCTGGTTCCTAATCCCCTCAAATTAATTCAAATATTAAGCATCAGACATCTCTAATCCCCCCTCTAACTTTGCATTATGTGGCACAAAAGATTCAGTGGCATTCAGATCTGGCAAAGTGGAAAACAATGAGGTTGTTACGCTGATCTCTCACTAATATTGGCTCGAGCTTCGCATGAATTGAAGTCAAGCGAAGGATGACATGAGCAGCCATGGTGATGTATGTAAAACTGAATGCAGAGAGATTTGCCTGTCTGTCGTCTGGGTAGATAATGAAGTGATGAATGAGTGACTAAATATATTCTGAAGTTTAATAATTTTGCTTATGAGACCAACTGCTTGTCATCGAAGGTTTTGCTGGAAAATTAGCTGTTTAATTATTTGTGAGGACAAAGAGAACCAGATTTTCATCTTGTTTTTCCACCAACAAGACAGTAGTACCCAGTGTGTGTGTGTGTGTGTGTGTGTGCTCTGCTGAGTGAGCATCTGAGGCCTCAGACTGAATTAAGGCTGTTCTCTCCATGATTTATATGATACACTGTACTTAAAGCATAAATCCAATAATAATTAGATCATCATTACACAGATACAACACATTAACATTCGAGCTCTGATAGCGTGCACACATTGTCAATACCTAAACAATCATGAATGATACCTTATAATTAGAAATGTTGGGCCAATACAAAGAAAACTTTAAAACAATACAGATGTTTTAAAAAAGCTTTTTTTTTCACTAAAGATTGTTGAAGTCTCTTATCCTAATTATTGTAAATGTAAATCAGGAAGCTTCTCACTCAACATTTATGTCACTAAATCACCTTATAAAAAATGTCAAGGTTTTTTTGGTGACGGTGTTTCACACTCTTGTAGCTTAAAGCTGAGACTGCACCAGGCTGTAGTCACAGACTAGGGCTCTAAGTGGACAAACAGTGCGAACTGGGTCAGGAATCCAGCTGAGACACTACATGCTGAATTTTGCATATACCAAAATATTTTGCAATGAGAGCTGCCAGAGAGTAAATCTATGACACTGGTTTAATTATTATACCATAACTCTCTGCATTTAAAGTCCCAGCGCCCTATAGTCAGCTGGGTTTTGCTCTCCAGTAAAGGATAAAAAGAATCATCATCACAGTCATCTTCTTGTCAGTCTGTTTAAATTTCATGGTTAGAGAGAATCTGAGGTCTCTTTTCCTAACATGGCTTCTGTGATGCTATAAGACAGAATAGATGAATTTCTGCAACATGATTATTTGGGAGTTATTATGTATGCAAATCATAGTTAATCAAACTGTATGGGCCTCAAATTATTAGTGTAACAGCAGCAACACAATAATAAACCTTGTGTGATCTACTTGTTTTTTGTTTCTTTTTAAACTCTTTAAATATGAAAAGTTAATTCCTAGCACTTACTGTTTAAGACCACTCCTATATTTAAAATCTAATATAGAAAGATTGAAAAATATCTTTTATTGTAATACTCCCATAAATTCAAGCTTTGTTATTGAGGGTAGACAGGCATGGCACTGACTATGTTTTTTTATTTTTAATAGTGTAAATAAGTGTTTTATCGTCTATAAATCAGTAACAGCTACATGCTGTAGCTAAACACTCAAGTTTGCTGCACAAAACACAGCCTTACAGGCAGAATGAGTAGGATTTGTCAGTTACAGTTTGTAAACATAACATTCAAAGTTGGCCCCTCCTCATCAACCCCTCTTGGATGTGTGCTTACGATCTGGCACCTTGTCGCTATGATTTTATAGAGTCCAACCCTCACACCCTGCGTACTGTTATTGGCTGGGGGCTACACACCCTCTGCCCAAACATTTTGCACACACAAAAGTCCGGAACAAAGCAAAATAAGAAAACACAGGCAGGGTCTCTTCAGATACAAACACCAGCACACACACATTTTCTAAAGCGGTCAAAAGTGATTATTGAGAGAAGTTATTTTTGTATGAGCCTGTGCATTGCTTTTGGGATGACCCCGCACAAATTCTTCCTTTAAAACATTTCTGACAACAATTATTCAATTTTTTAGCTGCTCAAAAGTAGCAGCATGTCTTTAGCACAGATACAGTGTTTTGTTTATTGCATTAAACTATGCAGGTGTTCATTAAATTGAGTACATTTCTTTTATCATACTATATCAAGATACAGTGTTATCCAGCACTCTGCACTAGTTTTCAAAATCCTTAGCAACACAGTGACTCCCTGCTGCGCCTGAAACTGCACCAGCACACCTGGTGAGAGACATTCAATAAACAGCATGAATAGAAATTTAACTCTCCCACAACCACTAATAATTTCTACTTTACCAGCAGTAAAACAGTTGTATTTTATTGAGATTGCACTTGTGTAGTTGTATGTAGCTCTGACTGGGTGTGAGTTAAGCAGAGGCAGAAAGAGACAAATTGACAGTGAGAGGGGAAGAGAAAGAGAGAGGCATTGGGAGGAATTTCAATTTCTTTTGGCCCAATTTGCAAGGAATTGATAAACCGCTGCATTCCAAGCATCCTGATCCCCAAACTGCAGTGCTCAGCTGCTGTACGCACTGCATGGCGATACCACATTGTGATCTCTGAGACGGAGCTTCCTCCTTTGTCTGCATTCTTGTTGTGTTGAAGTTTGATTCTGTCTCTAAGCAGCTGCCTTAGCCAGCTTTCCTGGGAAATGATGCAGTACATGATGTCTCACACTTGTCAACAAATGCAAAATAATAATAAAAAAAAAAAAGCAGTTGGCAACTTTGTGCACATGTGTGATGTGTGCAGTGTTGAAATGTTTAAGTGTGTGTTGGTGTGCGAAGAAAAAAAACTCCTCTACCTCTCCTCCAAGCTGCCATTATTTTTTTCTGTTGCTGCAAAAATACCATAATCATTAACATAAAGTGACAATTAGTAATACATGTGTGAACAAATGTTTCGTCTAACCATTAAAAATCCACAGACAGAACTGGAATCTGCTCTCAGTCTAAAGATATTAGCAGGTCTCATTTGTAGTGCATGGAGTATTTATTCACCACGTCTGAGTTACATCAGTCAACAGTTAAAAATAACACACATAAAGATTTTCTGTCTATAACTGAAACTCTGTAACTATCCTAAAATAAACTGGGTAAAATATGTGTAGTATGTCTGTAAGTAAAAATACAATGTCAAAGTAGCAGAGAACAAATTTTCACTGAGACTTAAAGTATTTGAAACGTAATAGAAATATCTTTATATGAGTATCGGTTAATGAAATGCTCTTAAATATGATGACACGATGGTGGTGCTGCTAGCAGCAGACCTTTTTTAAAGCAGACCGTTTGAACAGGAAAACCACAAATGTTATTAAAAACATTATGGTTTGCTCTGTTCTAATCACTGCAAGCCTGAAACTGAAGCAGCTCGATTAAATTCAGCCAACATGGTTTTAATACTCATACCTGTGCTTTTTTCCTGCTCTATTCTTTTGGACTGTATGAATTCTAGAAATGAATCGGATTTAATGAAGTTATTACCTGAATTCAGGGTTCATTCTTGTATCTGTAAGAGACCTGTAGGAGACCTCTTGTGGCAGAAATGACACATTGTGTGTTCGATTAGAGGAGGAATCTCCTATTAATCTATCACTTCAAATAACTATTAGTTGAAGCCTCAGCTTATGTGATTAAAAGAATCGGATCTATATCAAATCAGCATACAATTCAAAATGTAAATGTGTAAATGTGTTTGTGTGTGTGTGTATGTGTGTGTTTGTGTGATGCCAAGGATGCTTTGCTCTCATTATTTGATCCATATCCAGGTCTCTGTGGGCCTTTGCTGCTGAAAGGTTCTATTTCTGGCAGCACGTTGCTGTTCCTTATGAAACCACGGAGCTCGAGCATCCTGTTGGCAGACGGCGAGTTCTCACAGAACTGTGGGCTCCGGTCCCGCCTTATGACCTTTGACGTGTTTCAGACACACACAAGCACAAACACACACAACACCAAGGCAGGAAGTAGATACATGTCAGAAAGAATGGCCGGATGGAAGCCATAAAAATTGTATACTCGAGATGGAAATGGAGATGGAGGAAGAGAGTAAGAGAGTAAGAGGGAGCGATGTGATGTGAGAGATGCAGATAAGAAGGAGGAATGAAGATGGGAGAAGGAGAACAAGATGGAGGGTTGCAGCAGAGGACTGATAGAGATGGAGGGCAGGAGACAGAGTGTGCAGTGCGCTTGTTTTTCGCTGATACGGATCAGATTTCATAAAGATCCAAATGATTGACTCATAACAAGGAGGACGCAGGGAGGAATGAGAAGGAGAGATGAGGCGGAGGCAAGCCGAGACACGATGAAACTGATAAATAGCTGCTTGCCCTCCACGCAGCTGCCTTCTTTGTTTCTCCGGTTTGTTTTTTCCCTTTGGGTTTAATATGATTATGCTAACTGTAATTTGGAAATAAAAAAAAACAAGGACAATAATAATGATAGAAAGAGGAGTTCCCGCTAGCAAGTCTCTGATTGGATGAAGAGTCCGAAGCTGGATGGTGTTATGTTGCTCCAGCGTTGGCTTCTTTCACAATCCACATTACTCTGACTGTCCCCAGGGTTCACCTCTGCTCCTGACTCCTTAGTTTCTCTGATTGAGTGAAAACCACGGCCTCGTCACAGCTTATACTGAGGACTGGCAGGGGCCCAAGCACAAGGCTAAGAAGCTGCTGAGCATGCACTTACTCTGTCCATACTGACTTACTGAATGACTGACCGACTGAATGACTGACTCAGAGACAAACTGAGAAATGCTGTCAGGAAAGTGGAGTGAAACACTTTAAAGCAGTGAGTGGGGCAATTTTGGATGAAAATACAGTATTAGAATATACACATGAGAGATTTTGGTCAGTGTTGAATATGAGAGTATTCTACAAAAACATTATATCATTGTAATTTTGTTAAAATATTGTACTATAACGTTGTAGCTTTAATGCTTGGAGTCTGCAGGAGCTTTTTAAGCTCATTGATTTTCCAATTAGAGGAAATAGTCATCAGTGAGAGCACATAAGATCTTTTGAAAATGCTGAACAGATCAGCAATGTGAACTGGCTTGCTGTACTTGTGACTTCACTTACGTGGACTGATGTGTGCTCAGTTACACCTGTGGCCACACATAATGTTAATATTAGGCCAAACTGAACCCTCAAAGTACATTTCAATAGCATCTCATCAAAAGTTTTTTCCACTGATGGCCAGTGGAATGAGCCTGGTTCCAGATCCCCGAATCATTCCTCATAACTTGATTTACTCAGTAATTCAAATGGCGAATAATTATAAATGAAAAATGAAGTGAAACAAAGTGGCAGTTCGGTTGATTTATCAGGCCAGGCCAAATTAGATGTTATTAACTAGGGTTAATTAACTGTTTTAGCTGAGCTTCTTGCTAAAGTACAAGTCAAAGCACAGTAGTGCGTCAGCCCTTTGCAGTATGTGGAGCAATACTACTCTTTAGGTTCAGTGACTCACACTACTGTAGCTAAATTGTCAAGTGACAACTAGGCAGCTACTTCAAACTGCAGTAACCCTGTATTTAATAGATAAAAAATGGAGCAATGCTTTCGGCAGACAGCAACAGTTACAATTAAAATTTAATTAAAAAGTATTGCAACAATTACAAGTTATTACATGGGCACAGTTTAGCATACAATCAGCATAAGGTCACTATTACTAAAGCTAAACATATTTTAAGGACCTTTCTAGCGTCACTGTTCACCTGAAACTTATTGTCAGTGCCGTTTGAAACAATGTTTTAATTAAACATGGATTACTTTTTACTTTAGGCAACAGCTATAACAGTTCTAACTAGCAAAAAGCAGGCCTGACACAAACAATCAGTAATCTTACTCCTATCTGTATTATGCATATTACTCTATAGGAACTTATAGGCCATGTGTATGTGTGAGTGTGTGTGTTTGAGTGTGTTTGTGAGCTTGTGCGTGAATCAATCTCTCATGGCCACAGGCTCGCAGAGATATTTGATTCCACAGTAGAAGTGAGGAGATCTTTCTGCATTTTCAATCCTTGCAGCTGCAGTTCTCAAAGTCCTGGAAACTCACAGCTGAAGCTGAACCACAGTATTCACGAAATCCACCTGTACATGCTTAAAGGGAATTTTTACCCAACGGCACAGAGCAAAAAGCTTGCATCCAGACCTCCCACCTCACTCTTTGTGCCCAAGACCTCCAACCCCGCACCAACCCTCACACAACCTTTCCCTACCTGCATTTATAATGCATTAGGGCATTATGTAATGACCACGAATCTAAGACAGCTACAATAGTGTGGCAGCTGTTAAAGCACCAGGATGCCAATTACCTCGTATGGCTATGTGCCATCACCAGGGCCTCTTTCTGACTTTCACCTTCTTATGTGCCTATACGGAGCAGAAAGAGAACAACAAAGAGGACAGGAGAAGTTAAAACATGAAGGAAATGACAGCTGCAAAGAAAATAAGAGGAGAATGGTGGGAGGAATTTTCCTGAGAAAGCCAACATGATGTCTAATGAGAGCGAATGTAAGAGAAATCAAAAAGGGAATAGACACACAGAAAAAGACGCGAGGGAATATACAAAATCAGGGGCAGCCATGATTTATTTAAGGCATCCTGGAGTTCACCCCATCTGTCACATTTATTTCCCACATATTTGTTTATGGGTAAATGATGTTTTTCAATAAATGCCCATGCGGAGGCAAATCCTCCCTCAAAGAGATATTTTACATCATTCACAGTTATTCTTTCATTCAATCACTTTTATACACATTTTTTTTCCTTTTCAGAACAGGCTGGAGGCTTTTCAAGCATGCATTGGTTGAGGGGATGGGAAGGCAGCCAGTCTGTCACATAAACAAACCAACACACTCATGTTCACATTCACACCCATGGGCAACTTAGAGTTTTTAGTCCATGTTACTTGCATCTCTTTGGACAGTAGAAAGAAAGTGGAGCATCCAGAAAGAACCCAGGGCAGCGCGATGCGAAGATGCAAACTCCTAAGTAACCGTATCTTCTTTAAACCTTTCCTGACTTGTTCCAATAATTCACCCCTTTTTCAATCAACACTGGCTCTGTCAGCTCGTTTTTAACTTAATACTTTGACATAATGGGAATTGTGTTTATTTTCTGTGTCGCTGAGAGTTAGACCAGAGGATTGATACCTGTCTTGTGCTTGTATGAAATGTGAAGCTACCATCAGCAGCCAGTCAGCTGAGATTAGCATACAATCTAAAAGCAGGAGGGAAACAGCTGGCTCGGCTCTCTTTGGTAACAAATAAAGCTGCAGTTCCACCCAAAGTACCCTGATATTTTAGTTTTAGGAACTACTATTCTAACTTAGAGGTTCCTTTAGCCTCTTGTTATACTCATTTCCATCACAGTGTAAAGAGCTGCGGTCAGAAAAATTAGTCCGCTGATGTTTAAAATACAGAGGCTGTTTTTACACCTCAGCTTTGCTACTTATGCTACTGTACAATAATGACATTGGTCTTTGATTTTAAGTATAGTCTATTGTGTCCTTTCATTTTTTAGCTCCATGTTGACGTGTCCAAACACACTAAACAAACACAAAAATTGTTTGGAACTGCAGTTATTAAAAAAAAGGTGACAGAAATAAAATGCGGCGAGTGTTCAACCAATCAGAAATGTTCAGCAATGCAAACCCTGTCCACCAATGTTCCTGTACTTTTGAAAGTTATCAACCCTCAAGCAGTAACTTTTTTATGGGGTTAAAATAATGTCTGTTAAAATGCTTTTATTTTCACCCTAGTCCCTGCAATGGAAATGCACTGAGTTTTTTATAAGGTTCCCAGTCCTGAGGGAAGGATCCTGTGGAGGGAATGTGGCTGAAATCTGCCCTCCAGCACCTCTTAAGCCCACTGGTTAACACATAACACTGTATTGTGTTTGTACAAAAACCAGAGTGTAAGAACACCAAGTGTGGTTTTATGAGGGTTTATGTTCCGGACTATTTCTTTGCTGGGTACAGTCACTTCATGAAGTAATTGTAAGCAAAGAAGTTCAGACACTAAGAAACCAGTCTTGGTGTCTTCTCATCTAACATATAGCCACGACAATAAATAAGCATATTTCCCAAAGCCTCAATTTCCACTGTCATTTATATTCTGAAAGATGGTGATTGGATACCGTAGCTAACGGTTATTGTTTTTTTTTTTTTCATCTGTTTCTGTCACAGGTTCAAGAGTGGCTATGTCTGAACTGTCAGATGCAGAGAGCTTTGGGGATGGACATGACCACACCACGCTCCAAGAGTCAGCAACAGATACACTCTCCTTCTCATACAGCCAAACCAGAACTTAAACCCGATCCTTCGACTCAGCCTGCACCTCAGACACAGACTGCTCCGCAGATGCAGCCGCAGACGCAGACGCAGCCTGCAGCTCAGGCTCATCCAGCGCCTGCTCACACCAAACAGACTGGTCCAGCTGGCCCAGGTCAGCAACAGGCAAAAGTCCCTCCAGGGGCAGTCCCTCTCCCAGGCATGGCAAAGGCCCCCTCCCAGCCTGATCTGTCCCGCAACTCTCCAGCCCACCAACCCCACCACCCCCGTCAGGACCAGACTCGCAGTGCGGGAAGCTCCCCCTCACGACAGCCCCCACCTCCAGAGCAGACTTTTGGAAAGTTGTTTGGCTTTGGTGCGTCTCTTCTGAACCAGGCCAGTACTCTCATATCTGAGACTACCCAACCCCAACAACAGCCACCAAAACCGGCCCCAAAACCAGGAGGGCCTCCTGGTCCGGGGCCAGGGGCAGGTAAACCCTCAGGACCTCAGCCTGCACAACAAGGGCCTCGAGCCCCTGCTCAGCAGCAGCAGCAGCAGCAGCAGCAGCAGCAACATCACGCTCCCCCAGACTCCTCTAGACCTAAAGCTCTTTGTCCTCTCTGCAAGACAAACCTCAACATTGGCAACGCAGCAGAACAACCCAACTACAACACCTGCACACAGTGTCACCAGCAAGTGTGCAACATGTGTGGATTCAATCCCACTCCACACCTCGTTGAGGTAATACTCTTATGTGATCTGCTTGGCTGCAACAAAGTGCTAACTGGTCTGCAACGGCTTCTTAAACACGAATTTGCCAAATGAAATGATTTATTGATGTGTTTCTGGGAAAAATGCTGTGTCATAGTGAGGCTGATTGGGTTTTGTTGTTTTCCATCCGTGGCTGCCTGGTCTGGGAGTAAATATCTGCATTTTATAGAAGATTCCAACATGCTTAAATCAAGTATTTAACTTCGGGTGCTCTTAATTGGCCAAAAATGATCCCTTTTTGCCCCATTGCTAAATTTCTTAACAGTCGTCTTTTTGGCTCTTTTGTTTTTCAGTATTTTTATTAAAAATAATTATAAAAAAACAATCCATTACTGCCAGCTCTTATTTCTGAGCAGAAGCAGAGAGAGAAAAAATCATCATATGTGATGTAATAGACATGAAAAAAAAGACATTTCTGCATAAGACTGGTTGATATTTAGGATGTATAGTTTTTTAAAGCTTGTACCCATGATGCTTTGTGCAAGCCTGCAAGCTTCTTCTCTTTTCTCCTGCTTCTCTCTCTCTGTTTTTCTCTGTTTTTCTCTGCCAGGACCTGCTCTGTTCTGCTCTGTCAGGGCTTTTCATGTATTTAGCAGACTGAAGTCCAGGCTGTGACTCACCTCATCAGTGTGCACTCTGCCCTGAAGCTGCACGGAATAATATGACCAATCTACAGGAAACAGAGCCTTATCTAGTTCAATTTAATGGATAATCTTCGTATTGATTAGTCACATCCAGGGGTCAGCTGAGGGTATATTCCCCCCTCAAGTACCCCCTTGTCCACTGTGATCCAGTTGGTAAAAGCAGGGACTTGCAGTGGCTTCCAGAGACGGGCAATAACAGAGTTTAATTATGCAAATCAAGTCCAATTGAATGATAGCAGTAATAACAGGCTTTCTGCAGAGCGCTGGCTCTTTATGGGCGAGCCTTGTCTTCCCAGGCATCTGGCTGTCACAGGCACTAGCACAGGCCATTCATAGATCGCTATGGAAACAGAGAGATAATTTGTTTGTCAGGCGTCTCTTTCATGCTTGGCTGCTAAGATGCTGAGAGTCTACAAAAACTTTCAGACTGCTGTTGCTTCTGTTTTCACGAGAGACGCTGTTATTAGGTGTGCTGTGTTTCCGCTCTGCCGGCTACAGTTTGCAACTCAATCCAGCAAAAAGGTGCAATCTTTCCGAACGTGTGAACAGGTTTTGTTGTCATTCCACGCAAGCTGGCAGGTTTGTTAGCTCTAGAGTGGGTGAGAACCATTTGGACATGGTGTGAGGCTTTGTACTTTGAATCTGGGTTTCTGAGCTTGAATTCCACAGCCTGTTCGGCACATTCTTCCTCCTCATCTCTCCTAATCTCTCTAAACTTCTCTGTGTCTCAGTTTCTGCTTTTTGTCTTTTGTTTTTTTTTGGCTTCTTTTTTTTTTTTTTCTGCAAGTCACAAGCAGAATTGCAATCACTGCTCTGTGTGCTCACGAGGGTGTGGTTTCCCCTGCTGGCGCATCATTTCCTCAAAGGTCTGGTTTGATTGAGTACATCAATCTGAATAATAAACTAAAAAGACTTTTGAGTGGATTTTTTGTTTTCTAGTTAAATAAAATGCATCAAAGGGCAAACGCAGTCATTCTACATTCTTGTTATTATCAACGAATCCTATAAAAAGACCAAAAAAAGGTTTATTAGTACATCCCTTCAAACTTTCTAACTTCCCTGCCTTGTTTGTGAGACCGACTGGTTTTTACTAAAGATTTTCAATTAAAAAAAAGGTCATGAATATGTCTCTTTAATTTGTAAAAAGGCAGTTTTTTTTTTTGTTTGGTCTCTGTAGTTTTTAGCAAATGCTACTGTAACAGAAGTAAGTGATGTTTGTAAAGGAACTATTTTCTGTAGATGAGTTGTTCCTGCACTTCAGTGCCCATGATAACGTTGATAAAGGAACGTGTCATCGAGCTAAGCCATATGGCTCATTTTTGTATTTCTTTCTTGGTCAATGATGAAGCTGAGTGGCATAGGAGAAAAACTTGTCAGACTTTGTGCTTGTTAGTACCAGTCACAAATGTTTCTCTAAAGAAACCAATCATAGAATAGGTTTTAGTATTTTCTTGAAATCATTAAGAATATATATATATGTATATAATTACACCAGACTTCTCCTTTAAAGCTAGGTTGTTTTTTTGATGCTTTTTTTACTGGCTTAATTGGACAGTTTCAGTAAGAGGCAGAGGTAAAACATGCAATTAAGGTTGTCAGCTTGAATCACACTGGCAACGGTTGCCAACATGCTGTCATGCATCACACGCTGTAACCACTCAGCTACCAAGGCACTCGTGCTTATGTTTTTACAGATTTGCATTTCATTTTGACTTTCCACATTACGGGGTTATCTGTAAAAAAAAGAAGTTGACTTTTTTCTGGCTGCAAATAGAAACAGTAGAAAGCAGCTGAGAAAAAGGTTCCATTAATAGAAAGTGAAAAAAAAACATTGGGCTGTTTTGTAAACATACATAAAAACAGAATGCAAGCATTTGCAAGCAAAC
>JAPZDW010000012.1:12770468-12781770 GCA_029814725.1 Acanthurus nigricauda
CATTTGAGATCATATTGAAGGTAACCACTTAAATGACAACGAGAGCCTTGCTGCATTCTATCCTTGTGTGTCACCTGCCACTCAGTACAACCTGGCTTGTTTGTTTCCTTTCTCTTATTTACTTTTTTCTTCATGGCACCTCTTTTAAAAAAAAGCAAAAGCCAAATATTGGCGTCGCTAAGATGCACACACTAACACAAACAGAAGATTTGTTTCAAATTGCACTTAACAAAGAACTAATGCTGGGGGAAGGAAACATCACATAAGCATTACATTATACTAACATGGGTGTCACGTCATCGCTGAAATGATCTTGATGATGCAGATATGTAAAAACATGATGCAACCCTCTGTGCAATGCAACACATTTTAACGGGCTGTTCAGACATTGTAATGGCATTGGCTGAAGTTGAGCTTAAGGTCATCTGCAGGAAGGTGCTCGAGAGACGTAAAGTCAACTCCAGTCAAAGCTAACTCCATGCCTCTCGTACTGACTGCTCTTCAGATGAATTCCATAAAAGAGGGGGCAAAACCAACCATGTTCCTGCCGAGCATGGTTCAGTCTGCTTTCCCCGACCGAGTGCATAGAAATGTGGAGTCGTGGCTGGAGCCATTTGTGGCAAAAAAACCCGCTGAGTCCCATTTCTGTTTCACTTCAAATTCTCCGATGCTCCTTGTTAGCATCCTTTTTCTCCGTCTCTCTGCGAGGCTCCACATTTACATGCACTCTAAAAAAAGAATCCTTTACTTTTATTATTTGAAGAAGAGTTATTTTGGCTGGTTTTTCTTCTCTGCCTGCTGAACTCTGAAGTTTTTAATTGGGAGCTGCTTCCCCATATTCTGAACTATTAAAGAACATAACGGAATGTGCTTTAAGACGACGGTCCACATGAATGTGACAGTAAGGCCATTTCTACTTTCCAATCACTATAGCTAGAGCTCTTGCAGGTAGTAAATATTCCCTGACTTCATGGCAACAAAATGCATGTTTTATTGCCTCATCCCGTAGTGGATTGGAAATGAATGACTTACTACTACATTCATGTAGTTACGGGCCGTGGGGGTGGTGACGGTAGATTTAGCCTCCTGTTTCACTGCTCTGAGCTCGCCACCCCGAATCAGAGTGATCTAAAAGAGTGTGGAGACGTGTGCGTGTGTGCAAGGTGGAGGATGATGTGTGTTGGCATATGTTTTTCCTATTTAACATGTTTGTATTGTAAGTTTGTCTGTGTTTTCCAAAGTGTGGAGCGCAAGTGTAGTGTGTTGAGTGAGCACTGGATAAAATATGTGTTGTTTTCTTTGTCATTTTCTCCTCTAACTTTCTTTGTCGTCTTCTCAGATGACGACATATGGAGCCTTTCTCAATAAAGGAGCATTCTGTAGGAATTACTTTAACCTCCTGGACCTGTTGGTGGTGGGAGTTTCGCTTGTCTCCTTTGGCATCCAGTGAGTTCAAACAATTGCAGACATATGTTCATCCTATTTAAGTTTCAGGAACATTGGAGCCACATAGAAATTCTGTTTGAATTTTCCATGCATCTGAAAACCATGAAAATAGAGCCAGTTATTTAAAAACAAGCAACAAATTAAGCTTGATATTCGACATTAACAACACATGGTCTTTTAGGGACTCTAGTGTTTGAATGGAGGCAATAAATGGGTACATAGGAGACATGCAGAGTTTTAAAATAGCTGAAACACCTTAATGTTTATTTGTGGTTCAATATTTGACATTCAGTCTTTGCTCTCCTGATCATCGATCCATCTCTGTTGCTCTCTTTTTTAGATCAGTCATGAAGCAGTCAACAAGATTTTGGTTGTTTGTTTTTTTTTTAAGAAACTGTACAAGAAATGTCCCACTAATGTCCTGGTGTTGATTCTAATAGCACCCAGTTTTTCCTTATTGTGTGAATAAAACTGTAAACAAGATGTAGCAGCCAAAAGTTTTTTGTTTAAAAATTTACCGTATCCCCCCCTCCACACACACACGCACTCACACACAAACACAAAACAAACATCATTACTATCACAACAGTGCCAATCAGAAGAATTCTATTTAAATACCCTTGAACAACAGCAGATGGCAGATTTGCCCCTGGACAGAGTCTCTCATGATGAGCCTCCCTTCACATATGTTGGGACTGATTATTTTGGGTCCTTTGGCATAAAGTGTGGAAGAAGTGTTGTGAGCTATTCACTTTAAAATAGCATCATTACTTGAAATAAACTCTTTCTTAAATGCCCCTTCTGCCCCAGTCTTGGTCAAGTCAAAATACCACAAATTCAAAATGGCACCAATTTGTGGGAGCCTAGACAGTTTGAGAGATGCACTCAAAACCAGTAACAAAGGTCAGTCCCATAATACATATCTCTTGAAAGAAATCACTTCGATCTCCATTCCCTTGCTGGCCTGTAACATGGAGGTGTGAGGGAACAGCCACTTTGAATGTGCAAAGGCTGGACGAGGAGGATTTCCACACAGTTCTTTGTGAAGCTAAGGTTATCCTCATCATTCATCCCATTCATCATTCATTCAACTAAGGCTTTCACAGATCCAAAGGCCCTGGAAGCACTTATTACCTTCTGCTTCTTAAGATTATGCCATCGCTGGCACCAGGACAGTTTCAGTACCTGCTCACCACAGGTGGTGGCGAATTAAGTATATGTCGGATTTGTTCTGGAAAAGATGGATCAAAGAACTGCAGAGACTGCAAAAATGATCTGAAAGCACATGCAAATTCATACCAGGAGACATCACGATCATCAAGGATGATTCAGCCCCACCCAGACAGAACTAATCACACGCAGAACTGACATTGCATCTATTTCTTGTCACTGTTAAGGTCCTCGGCCATCTCAGTGGTGAAGATTCTTAGGGTCCTTCGTGTTCTTCGACCCCTGAGGGCCATCAACAGAGCCAAAGGCCTTAAGGTGAGACCCCATAACAGATTCATCCTGCAGCTTGTCCACAATAATAACCACAGCCTTAGAGTTTTCTGTTCAGTATGGATGCCACACTGTGTAAACATCTGTATTGTCTCTGTCTTACAGCACGTGGTGCAGTGTGTGTTTGTGGCCATCAGAACTATCGGTAACATCATGATTGTCACCACTCTGCTCCAGTTCATGTTCGCCTGCATAGGGGTGCAGCTGTTTAAGGTCAGCAGCACCTAGGATGAAAGAAATCACTGTTAGAACTGTTAAACCAGAGTTTCAAAGATGCACGTCACTGAAAATGATTTGTTTTCCTCCAAAGGGAAAGTTTTATCGCTGCACGGATGAAGCCAAGTCCAGCCCAGAAGAGTGCAAGTTAGTTTTACTTGTCTTATTCCTTCACAGCAAAATTACTTGCAAAAAATTATAGTTCTTGTCTCATTCTAAACGCAACATGTCATTTTCTCATAGGGGCACCTACATCCTGTATAAAGATGGAGATGTGAATCAGCCAACCATCCACAAGCGAGTCTGGCACAACAGCGACTTCAACTTTGACAACGTGCTCATGGCGATGATGGCTCTGTTCACTGTGTCCACTTTTGAAGGCTGGCCTGCGTAAGATTCAAATTATTTTATTTCCCATGTTAAAGCTCTGAAAATGATAACAAATATCAGTTTTATCAACATTAAAAAAATTGAAAAAAGTAAAAGCTTAAAACTCAAAGTACACTAATAAAAACAAAGAAAACACAGATGATGCGTTTAGAGAATCTTGATCACATGCTCCCGTTTTGTTGTCTTCTTTTCTCAGGCTACTTTACAAGGCAATTGACTCTAACAGGGAGAACCTCGGCCCCATTTACAACTACCGTGTGGAGATCTCCATATTCTTCATCATCTACATCATCATCATCGCTTTCTTCATGATGAACATCTTTGTAGGTTTTGTGATCGTCACATTTCAGGAGCAAGGAGAGAAAGAGTACAAAAACTGTGAACTGGACAAGAACCAGGTCAGAGTCAGCAACCTCATAAAATGTGTGTGTGTTGAGGTGTAAGTTGGATTCAAAGGAGAGTATCAAATGTGTGTGTGTATATTTCCGTGCAGCGTCAGTGTGTGGAGTACGCTCTTAAGGCACGCCCACTGAGAAGATACATCCCCAAGAACCCGTACCAGTACAAGTTCTTGTATGTGGTGAACTCCACTGGCTTTGAGTACATCATGTTTGTGCTCATCATGCTCAACACACTTTGTTTGGCTGTACAGGTAAGACGTTACACTTTATTTACACTACTGAAACAAAGAAGTTCTGTTTCTATTTGAAAGAGTGTGATCAATCTTAATAAGAACTACTACTACTGCCACTGTAATTTTTGAAAAACTTGAAAGAAGTCTACATTCTAAATTATAAGACAATATTTTTTACAAGGACGTACTAAACGTATTTTCATCAGTATAGATAATTTAGTCCCTAAAAAAATTATTTTTGCCGGCTTTCTACCTTCCAGTGCAGTTTTTTTCCCAGTTACCTTGCATACAGTTTAAAATTTTCTGACTTTGGCTCCATCTAGTGGCACAATGAAAAACACCGTTGCCAACACCACTGCAAGCAGGCCCCGGCATAAACCATAAGTTTTTACCTGATTGTTTATTTTTTAACATAAACTTAAATTTATATTAATTAATTGATTAATTAATGTTAAACACAGAAAATAAACTCAGTGGCTTTAAATGTATTATTATTTTTTTTTTTTATATTTAAATATTTCTCATCAGAATCTCTGCTGTCTTTAATTGAGTGCATATCAAATAAAAGATATTAAAAAGACAAAATAATCTGATTGACATGAGCTGTGACACTGTTTACAAAAAAAAGTTCATAAACTTTTCGAGTAAAGGTGTGGACTGGCTGTCCACCTCAAGGTGTAATTGTCAGTCTTTAGAGCTTGAGCACTTGGTGTGGATGTTAGTATGCACACAGGCTTTTCTCAGTGACTTGGCCAGCAGAGTTACTGTTCTCCTTTCATATTAACAACTGCAGTTCATCATCAGTTAATCAGTGTCCACAATGCACACAGCATCTTTTAGATGAATTCATCTAAGAGAGCCCTGCTGCTTTTAAAAGGCAGATTTAGGTTGTGAGCTTACATGTTTATCTTTTTGCAAAACTGACTTATAAGATGTCTATTTTTTTGTTTTAAGATGTGTAAAACGCAGCAGTGCTGTAAGTTTAGCACTTACTAACTTGTTATTCAAGTTTTAGAACTTTTCTTCCTAACATTCTTATACAAACTGCAGCCTGATTTTTTGATTTTTCTTTTTGCTAACACATAAATTTGATACATTTACCCATCCAAAACCCTGAGTGAGTAGGAGAGAATGAGACTAAAAAGCAAAGAATCCACAAGAAGCAACTTCAATATGATGTCTGATGTCGGTGTAAGAGACCAAAATCTATTTTTTTTATTTATCTTTCTGTGAGAGTTTGACCACTGCAGCAGCAACAGCATGGGAAATGCACAAATTAAGTGCCACTGGTGTGTAACTGTAAACAAGTGAACATGAATCAAAGAGGATCTGTACAGAGGAACAGCCTGTATTTATTCAGAATGAGTATGAGATGTAAATGAACACTGGACCTCAGAAATGATCTCAGTATCACCAGAGTCTGAGCTGCTGGCCACTTTGCAGCTCCACAGGAGCAGCTGAGGTTCTTGCTTTGGGGTTCTTCAGTCTGTGTTGAAAGAAGTGGGGTCAGTGTCTGGGGTCCTCCGGGTCCAAACAGGAAGCAGCATTAAAACAAAAAAAGAGAAATATTTTAATGGGAATAAAGAAAGTATTGCAGTTTTCTCAACCTGACTATTACTTCTGCAATATTTCCATAACAATACTTTTGGAATGTCCTTTATTTAATTTTGCAGAGATTCTCTTGAACCATCAACAGGTAAAAATTCCAGTTTGATCAGTTCTTTGATTTATGACTAAATACCTGCACAACTACACTCCCATCAGCATCAACTCCACTGGATATCTGCTTATTAGCAAACACTAAATACTTTTAACATTACATGAAGTTGATGTTTGTTTAACATCATCATGAGCATGTTAAGAGGTTGACTCAACACGGTTAGCATGAATGGCTTTTGTGGTGGTTCATCCTGGAGTTTTTGTGTCTCTCCATCAGCAGTTACCAGCACATTGATCCACTGAGATTCAGTATAGATGTAGAGAGCTCCTCTGTCTGTTCGGAGCACCATCACATTCTCCCCCCGCAGCCTCCTCATCTGTTTCTCTCCGTCTGCAAGAAAGATCTGTAGAGAGAGACGAGGAAGTCCATTCATATTCATGGTCACAGACAGGTGAGTAAGGAGAGTAACGGGAACCACGATGTTACCACTCGAGCTTCCTGCTGCCAGTGAATGTTGAAGCTTCAGTTTTTTCTTTCTTCTCTGCTGTGTGTTTGTGTGTACCTCTTTATTGTACAATTGCACAAACATTTTAAAATGCGGCTTCTTGGTCTAAAAAAACAAATGTTTGGTTATTTCTGATGACTCTGTTGATTTATCTTTTATTTTGTGGCTTGAACAGTTAAATTGGGATTTACATTACGGTGAGCAATCAGGCAAGTGTTGATTCTGGGATTTGTAGTGATCAGCGAAAACACAAAGGTAAGACATTTGTTCCAGTCATAAGTGTGTGTTACACTGACTGTCTTGACTGTGTCCAGCAGTCGTTCTGGGGTTCGACCCTGTGAGCAGTTGCATTTGGCTGAAGGTCCTCGACGTCCCTCGTCTCCCTGCAGGCCAGGTAGGACGTACACTACAACACAAGGTCAACAAAAGTGATCAGTACATCACCATCAATATGACAACATATCCATCCCATAATTACAGTACAGTTGCTCTGAGCTAGAAACTGAGCTAGATAGTGTGAATCTGTCACACATTGATCTTCTTCCAGTTAGAGGTGAGGAATTATTCATCGCTGTAGCAAATAGAGAATAGTGACCTGTTGCAGCTACAAGTAAGTTCTCTTTGTAGTTAAATACTGAAGCTGTGTTCATGTTTGGGTGTGTGGTTCGCTGTTCATTGTTTACTGTTTATTTGGATTCACATTTGCCCTTTATATGCAATGGTGAAGAGCCTGATGGCTAAAAATAGCTAACACAAATTACCAAAAACTACATAAAGGTGGATAAAATAGGATGAAACATCTTTACTGGGTGACAAAAACTGGTGTAAAAAACAACAATAGTGACATCAAGTGGTGGTGTGGCAAAGTACAACACAGGGTAATATCATGGTACCTGATAACTGGACAGACAAAATTGTGAAATGATAACAAATACAATCTAATAACCTAAAACAGCAAACACACACCAACAGCTGTTAACTATGAAGTAATCTAACCCTTTTTGTTTTCTTGCAAACACAACAACATTAAGGTTAAACTTCATAAAAGTGTCTGTAAGTATAATAAAACTGGTGCCTGTGTTGGAGCTTTTCAGCCGGTGCAGTTAATTAGAATTTATATTCAAACTAGGCTATGTTTGTACTTTAGGATACCTGGTTATTCCAAACTTGGAGAAATCCTCATTTGGCTCCACTTTACACAATAAAATAGCATTGTATTCATAGTCGTATTTGTTACTCCCTTTCATTGTTCAAAATTGCCGGGTGAGCTGTAGCTACTTTTTTTACACACCTTGTCCAGGTAGTCCAGGCTCTCCTGTCAGACCAGGTCGTCCTGCACGACCAGGATGACCCAGCTTTCCTGGAGGTCCACGAGATCCTTGCAAACCCTGCGTACGTTGATTTATTTATTTATCGAATAACTTACTGACAAAACATTTAGCAGGTTAGAAGGCTGAAAAATGTGGGTTTGTTCACTCTAAGAACCCACCATGAGTCCTCTGCTTCCGGCGTCTCCTCTGGGTCCTTGCTCACCCCTCGGCCCTGCATCACCCCTCAGACCTGGATCCCCCTGAAACAGCAAAGCACAGAAGACCATCACAGCTTTATTTACATTTCTAAATTTTCCACCTGCCCTTTATTTTGGACCTGATGTTATTTATGTCAGCCAGTCTGTACCTTCTCTCCTGATACTGCAGGGATGCCAACTTTGCCCTGACAAAACACAGATTGATACAAACACTTCATTAATTCAAATAATAATACCACATTTTCAGCAACAGTACATTTTAAACAAAGGAACCTTTTCCTCACCATCTCTCCCTTGGGTCCTCTGCGACCTTTCATACCTTTTTCACCCTAAAAGACAGGTGGAAATAAATACAGAGGAAGAAAATGTGAGTAGTGATTCTAAGTGTTGCTCTTTAGAAATGCTAACAGGGCTCAAGTGTCTAAAACAAAAGAGTAAATGCAGCATAAAGGTCACTTACCCTGAACCCCCTACGTCCTTTACTGCCCTGCAAATACACATGAGTGTAATTAGTTTGATCAATCATTATATTGAAAAAAATGAAAGAAACATGATTATTTTTCTCTTTTATGAGACAACAAATTCAGCAGAGATCCAAGTTACATTGTACCTTGATCATCCCGGGGGTTCCTATATCTCCATACAGACCCCTCCAGCCCCTGTTCCCCTTCTCTCCCTGTGGAAACATCAAATGTAAAGCTCTGTTCTGTTCAAATGATACAATAACACACAGATATGAGCACTATATGTCCATATCTGGGTTAAGTCATGCAGTCTTTCTGTGACCTTTTGACCTGGCTGTCCCATGGCTCCTTGAGTACAGGTTTCCCCCTCTGGACCCCTCACACCTGGTTGGCCCTAAAATAAACATATTGTGACACAATATTTTTTTTTTTTTACCTTTTCTTGCACTTTTTGTGTGTGTACATGAGTGTGAGTGTATTTTACACATTAATATGTTTCTGCTTTGGAGTCATACGAAAGATAGAGCATTTGAGGACCATATCACCTCCATTCAAATATTGAAGTGTGATGCATGACTGTATGGGAGCAGGATGTGCTGTGTTTGGAGGAAGTAGACAGACTTGACTTGGCTGAAGGCACAGCTGAATGTAATGCACTGTCCAGGAAAAGGGACAGGGAGAGACTTTTGGATTCTATAATTGTGTTTCTATTCTGGATTTGGGTCTCTCCCCTCTGGCTGTCATTCACCCATCATTTTTTTTTCTTCCTCTCCATCCTCGTCCTGTCATTATTCTGCTTGTCTTTCTCCCTGCAGCTCTCAGTCTAATATAACTGCTTCAAGTTTTTTTTGTTTTTTTATTTTTTTACTGTGGTTTTGACACAAATGTCACTACATTTTTAAGTATTGAGGTTTGCAGTTACAGGGGATGGAATGGTGGCTTTTGAATGCGAGTTGCTCTTAGTTGAAGTTGGATTTTTTTGTGTTTCTTAGCAAAAATCTGAACTGTTAGCAGACAGTAAAGAAAGACATAATAATGCCATTCTGCCACTATAAACATTACAGACAATATGCTGCCTGAATGTGTTGGGAAAATCCATGACCTGACATTCCATTGCTTTAAATTACATGAAATTCATTTCTGTTGTTATTTCAAAACTAATGAGAAATGTAACAGAATGGAGAATTTATTTTTTATTTTTTATTTTTTGTGATTTTCATCTTGTTTAACTGATTTGATACTCCTAGCTTGACAATCAACAACAACATACTTTGCCACATCTCCCAAGGCTAAGTTTTGTAACTCTGTTTTCACTTTAGTTACATCTCACATTACATTTAATTTCATGATATTTTGGACATTAATATTTTCCAAGCATGTGAACGATGGCACTTTTTAAGCTTTTGCCTTATGGACATGTCCATACATCATATGATTCGGTAGATATTCCACTTACTCTCATTAATGCATTTTGCCCTTGCAGTGCTTCTGTTAAAGGCTTTTTCCATTTGGGTCTTCCAGATGTTGGGTTGTCTTATAGCTAATCAATCATTTCCAAATCATTCATTTTTAAAGCTGTTGTAATATGACATGTGAATTCTGTGCTTTCTCAGTGTGACATTAAACTTCATTTCTGTGTGTCACTGTCATTTCATATCACGTCCTCTTGAGACGGAAAAGCTTCAAGGTTCAGATAGATTTGGAGAAACTTCCCTCACTGCACAGTACACTCACGTATATTTTGGTCTTGAATTTGTTATTCTCTTCCTCTGGGTTGAGACATTTTTATACCCAACACCCAAAATTAATCTCGGCAAACAGGGCAGCCTGCAGTGTCTTTGTGTAATGGTGTCACAGTCTTCTCTGCTGAAGCCACAATTCCTGGAAGAAGGTGTATTTTTTGCATTCAACGCATACATCCATCCAGGTCTTTTTGCTCAGACGCAGATACACACACACACAGCACTGTGACACAGAAAACCAGTCAAATCAATTGCAGACACCCCAATCTGTCTCTCAGTCATTGATTGTTAATGTCTGTGCTGCAGTTCTTTGCAATCAACAATCCAAACCCAGCAAACAGAGGGGCTGTGGCTTTTAAAAGGTCTCCTACCAATAAGTTGTATCTTTGCTGGAGGTCAGAGCCAATAAGCAGCTTCCTAACAGCTTGATTTACTGTCACTTTTATGATCTTTTGCATTCCTGCATTAATGCTGCAGCACCAAGACATAAAGTTTGAGTAAGGCAGAGGGGAGATTGAACACAGTGTTTTATGGTATGTTTTTCTGATGGATGCTGACTTAGGTGACCAAGGTTTCTTAGTCCTAACAACTTTTTGTGCACTTGGCCCTGGTGTCTGTCCATCAGAGGATTGATCCAGTTTTTGATTTTACCACTGTGAGGAGAGCAGCAAGAGAGAAATGTGAGTGGAAAAAGAGAATGTTGTTGTTTACCTGAGCTTTTGTCCCTTAGCACATTTGAAAGTTTCCTTTTTTAATTCTTTATTTTCACACTTTTTGACGTTATTTTCTGTTTTTGAAGCTCCGACTTTGTCTCTCAGTGCTGAGCCTCTACATGACTAACTTTTCTTCCTCTTTCTCAGTTGTCACTTTGTGTTTTTGTTTCCTGTCTCCTTTTTATCCACTTTAAATCTTTCCTTGCTTTATCCTTCCCTTTAAATACTTTTATCTTACATTATCCTCTTTCACTTTTTGCTGCTCATCTTTCCTCTGTCCTTTACATACCCATCTCTCCTACCTTCATCTCCCATCTTCTCTGTATTTACAACCCCTCCATCTCCTCCTCTCTATCTCCTCCATTCAGCTGTATGATTTTGGCTCCCCTGCGGACTCACAGTCCAGCTCTCCAGGCTGCCTGACCACCGATAGCAGCTGTGTCAACATGGGTTATCCATCCTGTGGTCATCGGGGTCGCTGTCACGGCGAGTGGGGCTCCTTTA
>JAPZDW010000012.1:14252252-14264303 GCA_029814725.1 Acanthurus nigricauda
GTAACTCAAAGTCTACAGTAGGTGTGCATTCCCTCTGTGAGAATGGCAGCATTAGCCTCTGTCTAATGTGAATACGGAGCATGTAATACATGTTTGCTCTTATTGTGATCTTCACTGTGATTTAAGCCAAATGAATATGAATATGAATCTGGAATCTGTACAATACATTATATATATTAAAAAAGCGAAAGAAGCTGTTAGACAACATTTTAAAAGAAAACTTCACATTTGCCATCAGCTTTTCATTAAAGGGAGCATACATCATGTAAAAAGCACACAATACATTTTAGACATGCAAATATTCCAAGCCAAGCAGCTTTTTTGGCAAAACCAGCTGTTAAACAACAGTAATACTTACAATGTTTTCAACTTTTCAGGGAAAAAGATGAAAAACCATAGCATTGATTAAAAAAATTCACTGTATCCTGAGCCTGAAAAGTAAATCCAAATTCTGAACCTGAACCCATGGAACAAAAACACTTGAGGACCCATCAGGAGCTGGAAAAGTACACTTGCATTCTTTCTGAATGGATGACACACAGCACTCCAGTGACAGCCATACTGTAAAGCAAAGCTTAGCCAACTGAAGCCAAAACAACAGCTCATAACTGAAGTCTAGGCATGGTCAGACCACAGTCACATGATTACAGAAGACACTCAGCTCAGATCTTTAACCTCTGACTAACAGCAGAGCTATAGTTTGCTAAATGCCAACTTTGATTTCTGACAGGTGGCTCAGGTGAATGCCTGTCGCTATAAACAGTCTGCTTTATTCAAAGAATATTAAACAGGACTCTGGAAATACACTGATTAACTAACAGTAGCTGTCAACTTTCATTGATACCAGTTTTAACATTTAACAATAACTAATAAATCTTGCTACAGACAAAGAAAAATACTTAATGGTGTTAATAAAGCTGCAGGTCTGTGGAAATGTGGGATAATTGGTTGATTTTTTTTTTTAGTAAAATCCTGATTATTCAAACAATTTTTAAACTTTGTTTTAATTTTTTTTTTATTTATGTTTAAGTCTTTCATCAACCACTACTACACAGGCTAATGTTAAGTTTCTTGATGCTAAGGGATCCATACAGACAAATATGATTTAAACTAATGTAATATTCCCAGCACATTTGCCCTTCTGCCCTTAAATCACTGGTACAAGCAGAGGGAATCCACAGTTCACCTCTGTTATGGATTACGCATGCACACTCACAGACACAAACAATCCCAGGATTAAATATAGAATTTGAATACTAGTTCAGATGTTTCTCAATGCCCCAAAACATCTCTGTGTCATAAAGTTAAGCCATCTTTAAAGTTTCCTGGCAACCTAAGAAATATGTATCTTTGTTAGTGCTCAAGTCCTAAACAGATAGTCCATTTAGATTTACAAAAGGATTTAATCATGATCAAAAGCAAGAATGTTGATATAATTGAAAAAATTGTAAAATAATTCTAAATATGTGATTAAATCATTATACTGCAGCATTAGAAAGTAGAATTCTACACTTTGTTTCTACAAAATAATGCTTTCATTACCTAATGCTTGAGTATCTTAAAGCGTTTAACCAATTAATGTTGCAATCCAGCATGGAAACAAACAGAAAACAAATGTATTAAGAAAAAATACTGCTTTCCACATCAGCCAAAGGTTACAGACAAATCCAAACACTCACCTTAAAACAATAACCTGTGTGCAGGAGCACAAACTGAAAATTACACTGTGCAACATAAAATGAGGCACAGTTGTGTATGCTACAATTCTAACTAAGAAAAAACATTTTCAGGCATCTTAACCATGACAAACCCATAGGACGATAAGTTATTCAAAACAGGAACAGCAACATTTCTTTAAATTAAAAAAAAAAATCTTAAATAATAGCTGATCAAAACTACTGGGCTGGAACATTAGAGTCAAACTCCAGTATCAGGTAACCTGAGATGAGCTGAAAAGTTGAATACGACTGCAAATAACCATTAAAAACAAAATCCCGGAGCTATAACATGTCCCAGTCTCTATGCTTTCAATAACTGTGGTAAGTATGCTTTTAAAACCATATGAAAAACATAAAGGAAAAAAAATATTACACTTACAAGTGAATAACGACAATATACAGCCCTTTAAAGTGTGGATGGTAACATGTTGAGGCTACCCTTAATCCAAGGAAGTTTTCTGGCACAAGTAAAGGGCGTTGCATCCACATAAAATGGTAAAAGTAGTTAGGTCACATAGGATCATATGATCGTGTACCTGCGTGACTTATGAGTCATAACCGAAACAAAAACTATCCAGAACACAGAAAAAACATGGGACGGTTCTGCCCGAAAATACTATGGCAGAGAAGCAGTACGTATCTCCCATACAGCCTGTTGACAGAAGCCATGCAATGTTATAAAACTTGATATTTGCCACAATCAAACCATGTCTCCAAAACCGACCACACAGTTGATTAATCAACCACTCAGATATTTGTTGACTTGCGGTGAACGGCTGAATGTGCCCCGCACCCCCGCCCCTCTTCTCGATATACATCGACGCAAGATACAATCTCCAGTATTTAAAGAATCAAGTATTCACATAGATTTAGCAATGCTTTGTTCGACCAACTTATCTCTCACACTCTCCTTCCTTGTTGGAGTCGACCCAGAGGAGCCACAAGCCGGCCTTGTTTTTTTCCAACCAGCTTCCAGAAAAACATTGCACCACCATTAGGCGTTACAGCGTTGACGATATGGAGATGCTAGAGGAACTGATGACCGAGCAGATATAATACACAAGAACAAAGTACTGTCGTCTCAAGAACTTACTTTTCACTTGTAACGTTAGGCACCGGAGCAGTGACTTCTTGACGGGAGCAGACCTGGCTGCGAGCTAACTAGCTGTTATTGTTCAGGACAGTTGGCGTTAGCGGCTAACTAGGCGTTACGTTAGCTAGCTAGCTAGCTAGCTCGCTGGCACTAAACTCGTAAGTTAGCGTTAATTTTGCAATTTTTCGTTCCAGTTATTTAGAAAAACGCGTTGTCCTTTGCGTGAACACTTACAAAAACCGTGTCGTAAAGTGACGAGGCAGACTATCTACAAATAGTGTGTAAATTTGGCACTTTGCTTGAGCGCTTGCTGCCAGCGAGCTAACTATCTGCTGCTACCCCCAGCCGCTTCTGTTCCCCTTTCACTTCCTCTTCCAAAACAACGCCTGCGTCCTACGTCAGACGCAGCTGAGTATTTATCCCAGCCCACCTATGATTTATCATACATAGACTCCAAAATCACCCAAAAAAAATCAGCATTATTTAATTGCGGTTTTGTCCTTTGATGGATAGGGGACGCTCAACTGCCGAAAATGGTAGTATATTTACATTTAGCTGGAGTTTTTATTGGTTGTCAAAAAGGCAGTCAAAAAAGGAATAGATATATTCAAGATGTATTGTATGTTTTTGTTGTTTAAGTTGGGTTCCTAAAGGTTGTTGCAGCCACTTATTCTTAGAAAATACGAGACTTTGGCTGAGTAGTACTACAACAATGCAATGATGTAGTACTACTTAGCCAATAATTAAATTACTTCCCCCACCGATTAAGCTTTGGCAACTTTATTTCATGAGGATGGTTCGGTGGGATTAATTGCAGTGAATTGTATACATGAAACAGACCTTTGTTGATTCACCACTAGAGGACACTATCAACTTACTTTTGATGTATGAACAACTGTATGTCAACTGGTGCTCTCTCAACATTATTTTTGACCTCTGTAAAGCAATGTAAATATTCTTTTTATTGTATTTACATTGTGTTAAGAAAGTGTAAAGGTCAAAGAAATGTAAGTGATCTGCTTCTGGGATACCCAAAAGACCGCCTTTGGCCCCAGTAAATAAAAACACAGTGTTGAAAAAACATCCTAAGATGAGAATTGCAGGTCAGCCTATATGGCCTGTTTGCGGACAAGTCAAAAATGTCTGTTTCTGCTTGCTTCATAAAAGGACCGAAGCAAGTTTTTGACCAAATAAAAGAAGACGTTTTTGGATGTGAGGGCATCTTGATAGTTCCTCAGTTCAGAGAGACCTTCAAAGGGCTTTTTGAGGTTTAGTAATTGGTTTGAAGCTTTTGATTTGGATGATGGTACTATACAGTACTTTACAGTTTAGGGCAGTCTACTAACACATTACAGAAAAAGAAAAAATTAAATGGATATAAAACGTTATGAAGTTGGTGACATAAATTAACCATGATGGAATATAATAACATTAAACTGTGTGGTATTGTAATGACATAGTAGGAGAAAAATTACAGCTTAGTTGAAAAAATATCACCAAAAAAATCAAAACCACAGACACACTTTAAGTTCTTAAATAAACTGTCTCTAGTAATTTTCCTTCTGTTTAAACTGATTTGAATTAGTTCACAGTAGTCACATGGGGCTTATTTATTGGCCTAACTGCATCATTATTATTGGTGAATGTGGACTTTCTTGTGCATGATAGTCATGTTTTTTTTTAATTTACTTTATAAGATATGCTTTTTTAAATTCTTTTTTAACAGCTGGCCAGGGACAACAAAATTAAAATAAGTCACATAAATTAACTCTCGCCCATTTACATTTCATTTTTTCTGTTAATCAAATTTTAAAACTATATTATTTGTACCATATTTGTAACATAACATCAGGATTCCAAATCTTCATTTAAATCCACAAACACTGACTTACCATTGACCCATCAGAACATCAGTTTGCCATTGTGAAAGGAGGTTATTTTTCTTGACTGAGCCCAACAGATATCACATCTTATAGTGCGTGTGTCTCGATGTGTGTGTTTGCACTCCTTGTTAGTGGGAGTGTGGCTCTACAGGATCCTGATGACTGGTGTTTATAGAGGAATTCCTGCCTTCTCACTCCTATTGAATGTAGAGACTTTACGGCCTCTTTGGAACTCAGTTTGTAAACACAAACACTGAAACACAAAAGGACGTGAGTGACAAAATGGTACACAGGAGGAACTGAGCCGCATACTTAAAGCATCTGTCGCATTTTCATATCAACAAACACTGCCTCTTATGCACATTGATGGGTGAGGGTTAGAGGAAGTTAAAGTCTGTTCAGAATGAGAATGGGGCTCTAGAGAGGAATATAAAACTACTCCAGCATGAACATACAGCACACAAAACAAGTTTAATCACAGAGGCAAGAGCAGAGCTCAACTGTTGTCTATTAAAAAGAGAAGAAAACGGATTTGCAAATGCTTTCTTTATATTTGACGAGGAGACACAAAACATTCAACCAAATTTCTCTTTTTCTGTCTTTGTTACAAACAGTGCTGAATGTTCTTATAACCCCATTTGGAAATGTGTTGTTAGTTAAGATTTGCTGTTGACTGTTTGTAAGTTCACCACAGGGTGGCTATAGGTCACCTAAACATGATGTGACCAATGCTATAGGCAAAACTGACACATCATTTAGTGATAAATACAGCTGACTTTAGTATACAAAGACAAAAATTAGTTGAATGTTTACATTCACTATCATAACTCTAAGAGGCAAAGGACACAACCAAAAGTGCCGTGTTAGAATCTTCAAATGGATTACAGTTTAATTACACATTTTCTGCTCATATATTGTCATCGTATCATCTTTAATCAGATGTTTTTATAAGATCTGAATAAGTCTTGAATTATGTAGCCTTCAGCTACCATCCCGAGACTAAAATATGTTGGTCTGCTGGGTATGTCAGCTACTGTACTGTCTGAATACACACTTTCAGACATCCAGCCAAATGCAGGTTAAATTTAGTTTTGAGTTTCAATTTTACAGCTCCTTTCTAGACATTACTACTGAAATTACATTCATCCTTCCCTATATTTATGAAGCCCTTTATGCCTTTCACAGGCTCAAATGTGGGTCTCTACCTTTGCCTCCATCTTGCACACACATTTATTCTATCTATGTTGTCTCAATCTTCACCCATCCATCCATCCATCCACTGCTTGCCTGAAGCTCCCACTTTGATCATCAAACACAGAAACCTAAAAAGTTTTAAGTAGCATTTGCCCCAAATTTCTTTTTCAACAGCCCCCAGCCATGTGAGATGTCCTGTCAGAACTTGACATGAATCATCATGTAACATTGTCAGCTAATTCCGGCTAACACTACTGACAAGATTCAGCACACTGCGGGTTTATTTTGACATTGTCAGAAGATAAATCACAGGAAAACTAAAAACCAGCTGATCCAGATTTAAACTGGAATTGCATTTTAGTTTTCTTGATGGCTTTTATTGCTTATTTTCTTTCCTGTGTTTAATGGCATAAAAAAATACCATAAAGAACTATGAACTAGGTTGAAAACTTGAATTTCATAGAAGTTGTTTGAAACATAGACCCCACTAATTACATGAGCTGCTTTTTCATCTATATGTTCACATGTGTTTTTGTATAGCGCACTTTGAAAGAGCCCCTGTGCATTGCAAACTGTTTCAAAATCAGTCTTTAGGGCTTTTCCAAACATATGCATACGAGACGCCCTCCAATCAGTGAAAAATGTTTAATGCACATATGCTAAATTCAGAAAAGAGCACATTTAAAAACTGCAGAGTATGACAGTAAAAAATTCTGTATTCTTTTAACTAAAGTCAGGGATCCTAGGAATCATGGTAACATCAAATCTTGACAGGTGTTGACAGGCACCTGCTCCTTTTGCCGGATCTACGTCTGCTGATGGTTTCACTGCACAGACGGAAGCATGAACCCACTGCTAGCTCACCTAGCTAGTTTAAGTTACAGCTCGGCCAAGGAGGATGCCACCCATCCTCTCTTGTCCATATGGGGATGCAAACTTCTAAATATTTATAGGGTGAACAAGTTGGATAAGACTTGTTCACATTGAAACAGCTCACAACATGGTCTGTGGATTGTGTTGAGTAACAGGGTCATGGGTTCTGGAAAGAGAAACTGCTGTTTAGTTTTTTTTTTAATCTTTTTTGAGGGCATACCACAAGCCGACTGCTATCTAGTTGCATTACATGATTCTAGAGGAGGTAGGCTTAATGCCAAGTACCTCAAAAACTCTGCAACTCACACCAAAACAATCCAGAAAGACCTCAAAGAGGAAAAAATGTATTTTAGATTTTGGGGTGAACTATTCCTTTAATACTCAGGCAGATAAAAACCTCCTGTTCCTGTCCAACTTATTCCTAATAGACATTTTTTTTGTTAAATCAGACAAAATTGGGTGTACTATAAGTATTTAATCAGAAATCCTCTTTTTTTACTTTTATATATAATTGTTTCCCCTACAATCCCAAATTCACATTTGTTTCATAATTTAAAGTGAATTGTTCTGCATCGGTGGTTTGAGTTACTTTTTTTTGTTTCCATTTGAATAAGAGACCCAACTGATCTGTCTGTTAGTTTGTAATATTTTGCATATTGGAAGCTGTGGTTTTTGGTGTTGTTTCACTAGAGCGCAATACATTTGAAATTTTTTCTAAATATTTATCTTATCCTGTTGGACAGAATATCAGAATATATCAGAGAAAGAGGAGGAGTTCACTGTTTGATCACAACACTTTCAGAGCAGAACACCCTCTGCCTGCTTTCTCCGCCTGCTTTTTAAGTAAGCTCCAAGAAACTAAGGAATGTTTCTGATGTTCTGATAGAAAACATGCAAGAATTAAGCTGTAAAATCACTTGTGAAAGTCTCCAGATTGTTGTACTAACAAAAATGAAGTGTCAATTTTGCGAGAGAACACGATTAGCAATTAAAATAAATCCCACTAGTTAAATGCAGATCTGAAGCGGTTTATTGGGCTGTTTTCTTCAAAGTGCCACATGTGTACAAGGTTTCTATTCTGACCTTTACTGACTGAAATACTACGACAGGGCAACATTGAAGGATAATAGACATTTTTGGTTTCTTGGACAGCAAAGGGTGGGAAGAAAGTTCTTTCACTGAGAGACAGCCTGAAGTTCATAGAGCTCCTGTGACTCCTGTGACCATGGGTGGGTCAGAATCTCAATTTTGTCATCACAAGCTCCATAGCTAAGGTTAAAAATGATTAGTTTGACAGACTTTAAATGTTAGTATGTAACAAATGTTAGATCTTGATAAAAAAAAAAAAAACTAAATGAATTCATAATCAGATATGATGGCGTTTGTTTAGCAGATTCTGAGTAGTGTAATCGGAGCATTTGGCAGATTTGATTTACACTTTTCTTACAATAACTATATTCATATAGAATTTACTAATATCGGCCCCTATATTAGGTGTCACCAGAGCATATAGCTTGACTGACTGCACATTACACAGATGTGCAGCCTACATTTGCAAACTGTGGTTGGCATCACACTGGTTCATCATAAAAATGCCTTCAACTCTTAAAACTAATGAGCCCATTTCAGGTTTGAACATGTGACGGACAACAAATATTTAGTAAAAGTTGTTAAATCTGTTGAGCCAAACCACAAATAATGGATCGCAGGATACAGGAGGCTCACTTGACCACACAAAAAACCCAAATTTTACAACATGTTAGCTCTCAAGCTGAACCTTTGGCACCCACATAGGCAGTGATGCAGAAAAGCCGCATCTCTGAGCTCCCTTCAGCCTGCACTCACAAAATTACAGGGTCTTTGATTTACATTCCCTTTCCAAGGATATACTACATGACCTTAAGCCTAAACACTGTATATACAGTATATACATACTATGAAGCAGTCTGTAGATTATCCCTGCACTTCATCCTATTTATTTACTCCTTAGAATTTTTTATTATTCTTGTACTTGTAAGAACATCAAACGGTCTACATTTCTCCCACTGTATATCCACTCACTCCGACTTTCATCTTATCCATCAGCAATCCATGTCTGAACCTTCTTCTTAATTCTAAACCACTAGAGCCAAATTAATCTGACCCTCAGCTCGTGATGGCTGGCGGAAAACGTCCTCACACAAAGAGAGTCATCACAGAAGGTCCAAACCTCACATTGGTCCTCGCAAAAAGCAGAGCCTGCATACACAAATACACTCATACACACATTGCTTGGGGCTGAGTCACAGCAGCCTTCCTCTTCTTTCCTCTTGCCCTCAGTTCTCTTTTTGTGCTATGTTTGGACTTTCTGATCCTACATTATTTGTATAATTTAAACCTCTGTCGCATATCAATTAAATTACATGATCAAATTTCAGTGACCTGGGGCCAAAGCGATCTAATTAGCTGCAGTTTGCTTCAGGCCTGAATGCCAACAGCTGGACAGCTGGCGTTACAGGCAGAAAGTCAAAGTTTGCAGAAACAGTCTGTTGCCCTGCAGAACCTGCAGCGCGGCCAAGCGCGCTGAATGGGCTATGGTCGTAGTTCACTTAATGCTCTGCTATGATCTAACGAGACAGAAATGCCTAGTTTGTTTCCACATCATTGCCAAGAAAAAATCAATGTCCATACGCCTGCATTAAAAACTAGTATAAGCAACTTGGAAAGCGCACATTGCCTGTGGATGAATCAACTTTTCTCATGCTTTTTTTGTTTTTTTGTTGTTTTTTTTTTAAGAAATAAAGGAGTGATTATTTTCTCTTTGAGGAGAAAAGGGAGAACTCAAGCCTGAGTTAGTACAAAGCAGGTTAAAGAGTCTTGCTCTTTTATTGCTTTCGGTAGTTTTACAAATCTTATCAGAGTTTTTCACTAATCCCGAGCTGCGCTCAAGTCTTGTCTTAGCAGGTAGAAACTGGTGGCCTGGCTACTTCTGAAGTGTGTGACCTGACCAGTATCACTCCTGTAATGTTTTTATTATCCGATGCGGATGTTCAGGCCTAAACACTTCAGCTGCACTGTTACATTAAAGACGCAAATTCCTCCTTTGGGATCTGGGTCTCGCTTTATCATTTACATGATCTATAACAGCTGTGGTGGGAAATATATGCTGCATGGCTCCACGCGAGCTAAGCCACTCAGTATATTTGCATTGGAAACCCAATCAGCAACTCCCTCTTCTCACCTTCCTCTCCTAATAACAACGCGCCGCACGGACTCACCTGACGAAAGTGAAAGTACTGCTGGACAGCTGAAGGCGACCAGCTGCGAGCACGGGGACATGGGGACACGGAGGACACGTACACACACATCAGAGCACATGTGTTTAAGAGGCGAGTTTGACAATCTACATCCAAGAGCACTATTTCTCTCTATCACACACACCTTCGCGCACGCACGAACGCATAGGTACACACCTCGGGAGTCCCTTTGGTTCCTGCTTCCAGGATGCGTTAAGAGTGTATCCGCTCAGAGGGGGCACGGTGTAAGGCGGTCTTGTTGGATAATAAGAAAAGCCGACCAATCCAATCATAAAGTCACCATAGAAAGTCAAGGGAAGTCCATTACTTGAATCGTCTATCCATGCGGCTGTGGTGCGCTCCGTCTTAGTGTGCCGCTAAGTGCGCAACAGGCTGACCCGCAGCTCCTTCCAGTCAATTTCAAGACGCAGGCACGCATACAAACACAGCCGGCTTTCAAAATAAGTGAGATCGCAGCTCGGAGTCCTTTTGCATCACTTGCAGCTCTCCCTCCCTCCCTCTCTTTCACTCCCTACCTCCCTCTCTCTCGCTCTCTTTTTCTCACAAACACAACCCCCACTTCTTTTGGCTAATCAGTCATCGAATGTGCGTGAGCAAAAAAGCCACATCCGTCCTGACATTGCGTAGCAAGTTGCATCACTGTATGAGCACAGAGGTGTCCATCGATTACAGTTTTACTTTGAATGCTGAATTTAAACCGGAAGTCCAGGGCTGTGTCCCCTCTGGCTTGACGCTGGAGAAAAACGCGGTGCGGTCGGGTCGCTTCCTCTTCTAATCACAGGTAACAGATGACACCTGGCCCCTGTAGATCGTCCGCAGTACTCTTCAGTATCACTCACGCCTATGATCTGCCCTGCTCCCGGGAGGACAAACACGTTAATACTCACCATCAGGCTCCGGATGTAAGTGATTGCTGTTGACAAACGAGAGGGTCTGTTTCTGTTTTTAAGTTTGCCGATCAGATAGATGAACCATTTGGTTTGACCTAAACAAGAAGGACATGATATTTCACAGGTTTTGCTAAATAAAATGGCTTAATTGTTTGTAATCATGTCTTTTCTCAAAAGTGCTTGGCAAGAGCACGTTCATTAAACCTGTTTGTAGAGGATACAAAGTGAAGATTAACTGGTTGGAGCGAAATTGAAAGCCATAAAAAAAGTCAGTCAGAGGGCAAGGGGTGACAAATGAGAGAACCTCCAAGCCTTTTTAACAGCTTTTTGACATGTCAAAGACAGTTTCAGTTAGGCTAAAGATGATCTCACTGGCAATAAAAGATTTTAAGACTAAACCAGGACAGCTGCCTTCCACCAACCTCCATGGGTCGTCCTGAATTAACCGTCTCTGGAGCAGCCATAGAGAGCGACTGTAAAGATGTTCATTCATCCGCAGAGTCATCTTGAAAGCAAAATATCCTTTAAATTAAATCACAGTTCAGTCATTAAATGTTCTCTCTGTTCCGCCATTACTTTGAACACAGGAAACCCACCCTCACTTGTCAAATTTAGCCCTCTGACAGGCCTCATCTGAGGGTCCAGACTTTTGTCTTCTTAAATATGTCTCCACACAAATCATGCTTAAATCTGAGGAAACAGTCCCGTCCACGCTTCCACACATCTATCTATCTATTGTGGTATATTATGCTATAACCTTATGTGATCTGAAATGCTTTCATTATGGCCTTGTTCAAAGAGAGTTTTCGTACTGGGGTGACTTTGGCCAAAGGGAGTAAACATCTTTGTACCAGGGCTGCGTCCTCTTATCAGGAGCGGGAGTCCCCAGGTGCAGGATTTATAACCTGGACAGTGGTTATTTAACTTCACACTCTTTAGAGTTGCATTTTTTGTTTAAGATAAAAGCTTTGTAAGGCCCATATTAGTGAAATACAATAAAGTAAATGTCAACAGAGATTACTTCATCAACATCTATACATCACTACAGACGATATCTATCTATCTATCTATCTATATATCTATCTATCTATCTATCTATCTATC
>JAPZDW010000012.1:14557490-14567764 GCA_029814725.1 Acanthurus nigricauda
TTGACAATTCTGTTGATCATTCCATTGATCATTTCAGGTCCTGCGTAAACGGCTCTCTCTGATTGGCTATTGTCATCCTCAGAGAAAATGAGTGACGTAATCATGCTGATAAAAATTAAACTTGTTTGAAAATTATAAGGGCCTCAGATTGTCAGGAGGGCCATTCGTGGGGCTTAAGATTTATCCGCCACCCACTCACACTAGAAGATAGTGTCTCGGACCCGATGTTTGGGCCCGATTGTTGTGAAGGCCAAATCACATTAAAATAAGCCCAAGAATCCTGTAGTGTGAGCCAATAACATTCTGCTCTAAGATCCATTAACAGAGACCTCTCTGACACACACCATTGCATTCTGTATGACAAAATTGCTTGCTCCTCTCTACCTATAGGACATCCTTCACCACCATGTCCAAAATATATACTAGATTGGACATCTTGGGTCTAATAAATTCTGTAAGTTTATTTGTAATTTAGATAATCTGCATTTAGCTTTCATGCACTGAAAATATGATATTGTCTACAATGCATTCTCCTAGTCCTGATTAATTTAAAAGAGTTATCTTAAACCATGGTGCAAAAGATAGCTGCACTGAAGAAGGATTCTAGCGGTGAACTACCTGTCTCTCTGACGTGCCAACTCTGGGATTGGCTGTAGAGCTTCATAGATGTGGGACTGCAGCACAATCCTTTAGGAGCCTCTTTGTGACTGTGTTCTTCTGGTTTATCCTGTTTAGTCAACTATAAAGACAAAAATACAGTGGTGCTTTTAATTTCCTTCTTCTTCATCTTGGACATAAAAATAGTTCCATTAGTTAAAGACTTATTTTACACAAGGCTCAACTTTAGCCAAAGACTTTCATTACATTTACACACTGAATGTGACGCATAGAGCTTGGTGTATGAGGTCCATACTAATGCAAGATGAGCAGAGGATACAGTTCTGCAGTACTGAAACAAGATAGGTATGTTGGTCATGGCATGTAAACAGTATGTATCCTGATGCTTCTATCTGTAGGTAATCTGGATGCATTCAAATAGGAGTAAAGTATGGGGTGACCCAGAACACACTAGAGGCATTTTATATCTTCGAGGAGCTGAACATATTGACTGACTTACCTTTGACCATTTCAGCTTTTTTTCACAATTTTATTTTTTTAGTCTTTCAGAACTATATCAACCATAATTATCTTACTAACAAAAAAAAATATCCCCTTCCTCTGTCGTCCCCATCTGTCAATTGTATATGTGCTGTACACATACAAAGAGATGCTTTTTTTGGAACTCTGTTCCTTATGTATATGCACCGATTGAGCTGCAATTTCTTCACATGGTTGGTGCTGAGATCATTCAGTACCACTTTGGTTTTGATCATTTTGATTGCCACTCACAAAAGTCTTCTCCATGTGTAGTTGATCTGCTGTTTAAAAAAAAAAACAGAACTGCAGGTGAAAATATCCAAAATATGAGAAGGAGGTAAGGTTGGGCAAACCAGTGTGTGTGTAGTCAATGTACATGCGTTTTTTGGAGGACAGGAAACTGAAAGGAGCAGGTTTGAGGTATTAAGTAAACACTAAAATGAGGTGGCAATTCAACCAATGACAAATTACCTCATGTGTTTGTTACGTCGTCTTTAAAATATTTTTAACATATAAAACCTCTGCTACAGTTACACAACCATGCAGAAGTAAATACTACTTCGAGGAGTATACAAATTTAAGTGCTACAAAGACATACTCACACATGCATTTACAAATGCACACAGATATACACGCACACACAGACAGACACATGAACACATTGTATGCATTTTCTGCATGTACCAAGTTGTGGTTTTGTAGTCTGGTGCTGCAGCTGGAAGTCTTTGGCAAGGAAGGGGACACAGTCTGAGATAGGAAGGAATTGCAGGTGCTGACAAGGTCTGGCAAACTGGTAGCAGGGAAGCTTTCAAAACCCACATCTGACTCCTCCTGCAGGAATGGAAACAGCTTTATAATGTATGTGTGTACATGATGTGTTTTTAGCCTTTTCGTTATGTAGCTCTGAGAGATGAGAATAACTGGTGTCTGTGTGAAAAACATGCTTTTGTTTGAATATTAGCCATTTTTCAACAAGAGCAGTATACAATACTTAAACTGTAACACAAGTCTTATCACAGCGAGTCTCTTTTTTAATACTCTAGTTACTTTAGTTTTGGTTTACCTAAAGCTTGGCCCAAGTTTTACGTCTTATGGTTCTTTTCTTTCAGTTAAATCAGTGGCTTGCCACATATAACTGGAACAAAACATAAAAAACACAAATCAAAAACAAAACTGAAGGGTCTCTTCTTAGAGTGAAGACAATGACTTTTATTCTGTACAGTCTTAAACCTGGCGCGCTGTGTAAAGCAGGAATTTTTTTTCCACTTTTTTCCCAGAGGAATGATGCATGGAGTATCTGCGTTGTCTTCAGTGATTGCATTAGTGTCTTATGAATCTGTGTCTTGCTGAATCTGGTGGCTTTTCTGGGTGCTTCTTGGCTGTCATTTCCACCAATCAGTTTGTGTGTGCACTTACCTTACTAGCCACCACTAGCTGGACCATACCGGTAGTGGAGCGGAAAATAGCAACAGCTTCCTTATGAGTGAGACCCACCAGAGACTGACCATTAATCATCAGCAATTCATCACCAGCATGAAGACGACCATACCTGAAACATGGTTACATTAAGACAGAAACATTCACATACACAGGCATACACGCACACACAAGCTAAATTCCGTTAAATTATTAAATATGTGTGGTAGCTTAGGCAAAAAAATACGATAAAAATACTACAAAATATAAACACACATTTGCTGACTTCTTAAGGACATACTGTACCTATGAATAGCCCCCCTCTCCTCTACATGAGCGATAAAGATGCCATGTGGACAGCGCCTGGAGCCACGCCCCCCTGTTATCTGTATGCCTAGGCCCTCCTGACCCTTCACCATATGCATCTTCCAGATATGACTGCCTTCTCTGGGCTACAAAAAAGCAATAGCAAACGCAATGTATCACATAGAGTTTAGAGACAATAATAAATAATATATAAGATTATGAAGCCATCTATGGATCCAGGATCACATGCAAGGTGTCATTCACATCATTTCATTTTTTTTGTTTATTTGTTTTCCTAGAGCAATATATCACTTATCATACATTATCTTATTCGAATACAAACATGCTTGAACACATCCTAACTAGTTGTGCCAAGGCATTAGGTGAAGGACACCATCACTAAAGCAATACAGACATGATCAGCTCTTCAAGAGTATTGCTGAGGCAATAAGCGAGGGGATAAGCAACAGCAGGTACACCTATACCACATTGAGGTCAATAGCATTCATCAAAGAGGGAAAGCAGCCAAAGGGAAGGCAAAAAAAGCTGCTTTGCTGGCCCGCTTTCTATGGCAGTTGACTCAGAGGCAGCTGAGATTTCCACTTCACATTGGTCAGTCTTCACTGGGTACTTACATCATCTTTGTCTCTGATGCCACTAGACAACTCAAACTTCTAAAGCTCTCTGTGCCCTGGGAAGACAGGATGGAGGAGGCTCATTAGGATAAAGCACAAGAGCTGGCCAAGGCTGCTGCAAGTGGAGGTTGGCAGCTGGGGGTTTAAAGGTCATTCCCTTAGCAAGGCCTTTTCTGAACACCATGGGGGCAAGCAGAAGAAGAGCCATTAAAAATGCTTTTTTGTAGAGCACATGGGGCCACACCTGTGTGTCAAGTTTCAAGTCAATCTTGGGATGTGAGGGGCTTGGCCTTTCAAATTTTGAAATTTGAATCCTTAATTACAGTGCAATTGTGTGGCTGATTAGGTTAAATTTTCTTCAGAGCCTAATGGACACACTTTCAAGTTATACTGCAAAATTTCATTTTTTCAGCTTATTCAATGTCAAGGGAGTTTTAGCAAATGCTTCAGAATAATAACAATTCTGTAGCCATAAGCAGCTAGTGTGGGGTTCAAACCCCTTTAGCAGTCAACTAAAGCACTAACCATAATAACCATAATGAAAGTTTGCAGCGTCTTCACAAAAGTGAGCTGAGTTATTTAAATTAAAGTTTATTTAGAGGAGAAGGAAAAATAACACACTTGTTATTACAAATCTTGCACAGCTTGGACAACTGAATGCTTAAATTTTGGCCATTATTTCTTCGTCACTGGATGTCAAGGAATTTTTTTTGTTAGTTCAAGACATAGAGAAGGATTTCTTCACTAAGTTTAATCAGAGTCATTCAACAGCATCATGAGTTATAAGCAGATATTTCATGGACCACTCCCACTTACATCATTTGATATGACACATCAGATTTCAGCTATAACCCAAAGCACACATATCAAATTTGGTGAAATTCTGTCAAATGGATTTTGAGGAACACATTTATTGCATTTGTAACACCCTCTAATGGTGAAATTTAAAATACTTTAATAGACCTCTAGCGGAACTTATTCTAAACCACTCTGTCAAGTTTCATGCTGATTGGACAAACAGTAAGTAAGTTATGGCCAATTTCCTGCTAAGCCCCGCCTTTGCCAATTTATACATTTTTTTTTTTTTTTTTAATACCTGCCACCCCAGTCCCGAATATTGGATTTCAATGAAATTTGGTGTGTATGTTTATGACATTAAGGGGGATGTCACTGTTTTGTTAGATTAGTATGGCTCAACAGCATCATGAGTTATAAGCAGATATTTCATAGGCCACGCCCACTTGCAATCAATATGTCACTTCAGATTTTGGCTAATACATGCCCACAGGGCATACATGCCAAATTTGGTGAAATTCTGTCAAATGGATTTTGAGGAACACATTTATCACATATTGGTGCCCCTTATTGCTCAATTTTTAATTGCTTTGGAAGACCTCACTTGGGACAAGTTCCAAACCAATCTGTCAAGTTTCATGTTGATTGGACTCATAGTTAAAGAGTTATGGCAAATTCCCTACTGAGCTGTGCCTTTACAAATTTTCTTCAGTCGATAGCTGCCACATTTTTTACATGGATTTTGACCATTTGTAATAGAAATTTGTATCTTCGTCCCCTGAAGCTCTGTACTAATTTTGGTGTGGATAGACTCAAAATCCAAAAAGTAGATGTCACTTTACTATTTTTCAATTTATGCAAATTATTAAAAAACGGCTTCTGAACCTAATAAAGTGGGTCACTTTGGGGTTTGAACCCTAATATAAGTTTACTCTGTGGCCTTGAGTTATTATCTCGTTATCTTGAGAAAACAAAGTTCGTTTTCTCACGATAACAAGTTATTATCTCGTTATAACGAGAAAACGGCTTGTAAAAAAAATAAACCATGTCCGCTTAGGGCTTCCATAGTGAGCTGCCAAGTTGTCCAGTTTATTTCTACTAAACTTCAGAAAGAGTATAAAAATGAGTGGGGGAGCTGCAGTGCAAGTCATCAGAGTAAGGTAATGACAAAAAATGTACACAGTTGTTTTGTGCAATATGGGTTCATGCAGTTAGGCAAGGTAAATCAACTCATGCATTTTTATAGTAAGTAGATCATTTTTACTTGGTCATTTTATCAGCGGCTCGCAAGCTGAAAAAGTGTGGGCCCCTGTTCTAAACTGTTTCACATGAGCAGAGCACTCCATAGTAATATGCATGAAGCAAGTGGAGCAAATTCATTTTGTGAGTAATTGTAAGTATGTTTCATTGCTTGATCAACATCAGCACCTGAGCTTCATGCATTTTTGCACCCACTGCTACATGTACATTTGCAATTTCCCCAAAGTCCTGAAACATGGGCGATAGCTATGTGTTGAGACCAAATTTTCTTTTGAGGATCACAATGAGCCAAATTTGGCAAGTAGAAAGAGAAGTGAGTGACAACTATGATGAGCATGTTGGACAACCTAACTGCCATTATGAAGTAATTCACGTCATATTCTGAAAGGACATGACACCTTTGGTCTGGGAGACAGCAGGCTCTCCGTTTCAAGACTGCTGTATGATCTACTCAAGCAGACCATGATCATGATCAGCATTTGAGTGCTGTAGCTTGCACCTGCTTTATACACATTCCTGCAAGGTGCTCTGTTCATGCACAAAAGAAGAAGAATTTTTGATTGAATCTCATGCATAAGAAGTGTCTCTTACCTGGCTTGAGGGTTCAGTGTTGAAAGAATGAAATTTGCATTCCAACAGCTGACTGTGACGCCTTGCAAGAAGGGTGGCAGTGCCTCCACTGCGTACACACTGTGGACCAGTTTTCACCTGAGGAAAAGTATCTGGCCTTTTCTCTGTGAGTGTAGGTGTAGAAAGGTGGCAACCCAAGTCACCACCTGGAGGAGTGACTCCTGCATCAGTGGGAATGGAAGAGTTGCACCCATTGTAACAGCTCTGAGGTTCATAGCTTGCACTATCTCTGTTGTCTCTGTTAAAGGATGATCGTGATGTGACACCAAACTTGCGTGTGCGTTTGCAGTTTGTATCACAAGGAGGGGGAGGAGCCTTTTGCTTAACTCTCCGAAGCACAATCAAGTTGATACAGCCTCCACTCCAGCACTGTTCAGCCAGGTAACTATTAAAAAAGCATTGAAGAAAGGGCGTATAATACACTGGTAGTAATGTAGTGCATAGAGGTTAATAGCTTTTGGATAATAGTAGAGTTCTATTGTGTGGACAAATGCTTCATGTCAGTAACATTCAGGGTGAGTTTTAGTCCAGAATGGGAAAGGATATTAAGAGATTATGTGGTAATGCAGTCAGATTTAGAATTATTTAACTGAAATCCTTCACAGAGCTTATATTACAACCTCCAGACTCAAAAGAATAGATTCCAGGCTCCTCACATCTCTACAATTGCAAATAAAATGAGTATAAAACTTAATGCCCATTCTGCTGTTTGTCTCTTAGGTTACAGTTAAATATATCTGATATGGTCTCTCAAGCTGCAGGTACCTCTACCATGGACTTTGATTATGTTTTCTTTTTCCTTTAAGCCAAGATGCACAAAAGAAACCAATTTATTACACTGGATCGTCATCTGTATAAGTGCTGTAGTGTATTCCTTAATGTTTCTCTATTGCTTTTTGTCAATCTGTCCTGAGTGATCCGAGCAAAAGTGGACAGCACTAATCGGGTTTTCCCACCTGGTATCAACATATGTCTCCACATCCGTCTCTAGCGATCACTTGTGATCAGATCTCACTCCCCCGCTCCATATGCAAAGACCAAAAGCCTTGTTGTTTCTTTACCTGCAGGAGGCAGCAACACACTAAACAGCACCTAGTAGACCAGGAAAACAAATAAGAAGAACCCCATTCCTGTTCTACACATAATTGTAAAATTCTACTTTTAAGCAGTTACAAAAAAGAAAGGATGCTTTGCTGCCTTTTCAACTCTATTACAGTAGCCCTCTGGAGACTATGCTTTTTTCTGTTTATGGAGTGCCTCATTACACCTTTGTACTTCTCCTGACAGCATTTCTGGTCAAATTCTGCCATTCGGCCACCTAATGTGTAAAAACTGAATAATAACTACATATCTGTAAGGACAATCTAGTATGATTTATTTTAAAACACAAATGTGTGTAGGTTATCGGTTGTTATGGCTACCACTTGTTATCTTGCACTTTTATAACTCAGTTGTCCAGCGAGTGAGTACTACATCCGCTTACACAGAAGTTGTCAGTTGAGTGGACAGTCCTTCAGACAGATTGCTGTTCCCATTGATAAAAGAATGTTGCCATGTGCGGCTTATACCACCTCCAAATGTGGTTTAAGTGATTCTATCTCAATTGTGTCCTCAATGCCTCCAAGGTGCATTCCCACCTGTACATAAGGCTGTCCACTTGTAATCAGATCAGTCAAGAGAGATTGAAAAACCAGGTGGAAAAGGGATCTGGAAGGGGTCTTTGAGGTTGGCATTAAAACCATATACTTAGCTTTTGCTAGCTTTTCTCTCTTTATATCAGTGTGTAAAGGTGTGGTTATGGTTTGTATGTACTAAGGCCTGTGGTGATAATGGGTATTTCCAGAAGGCTGACCCCTGGGTTCCACTTGGCACATCTTCAGCAAGTCATGTTTGCATTGCAGTGGTGATCCACCCTTCAAATAGTTTAACACCTCAGTTGGAGCGTGTAAGAGGCTGAGTGTAATGCCTTTGTTGGCTCTGACTTTTTTTTCTACTGTGGCTGTGTGGGCAATGCAGTTAATTTGTCTTTTTGTTTAATTTGTTTACAACAAAAACATACAATTTTACCATCTTTACCTAAATATATTTGTCTGTCTCTCCCTCCTCTCTGTCTCCACCCACTCTGATAATTCTTGAAAAGTGGTGCCTTATGTAGTATATGTGTGCAATCCAAAAGGAGTTTTCTGTTTTCATTAAGAGACGTTTCCATGTCACTATTTCCAGGGTTATCAAGCCAGAGGAGGGAAAGAAACTTGCTGATTCTTGGCACGCTGCATTCATGGAGTCCTCAGCTAAGGAGAATGATGTAATAATAGATACTTTTTTGAATACCAAATCAATGGTGCAGCCAATAAATTATTTTTGACATAGAATCACATTCTAATTACAAAACTCTTGTAATGCAGACTGCTGTGGAGGTTTTCAAACGGATCATTTTGGAAATGGAGAAAGCCGATGGAAATGTACCCCAAGAGGAGAAGAAGTGTGCTGTGATGTAAAAGTGTATCCAGGACATCAGTAAGCTCATTTGCTGAAGACAGGAGGCACAACTTCACCAGCTTGCCAATCGCAACCTCACCGACACAAAGACACTGCAGTGGAACTTTTATGCTCCATCGTGATACCATATTGATTTAGCAAGGCAACTGCTCAGATAGTTGATAAACTACTCCACTAATTGTAATCACAGGGAGAAGTTTCTAAGAGCAAGATTAATCTTTGTTTAAGACATAGTCAGCGAACACTTTGTTTAAATATTGAAATGTAATCTATGACTTGGCAAAATCTTGACTTTGAGTTCAACCAAATGCTCAGCAAAACAATATTGACAGACATTGGTCCTATTGAATTGCATCAGATTTGGTAAAAAAAATATAATGGTAATATTTACTTGTAAATCTGATGTTTGAGATGACATTGGCTTATGTTCTTAACTCTTTGAGTAATTGAGCTAATGCATGGTGAAGACTTGTTAATAATCTTTATAAGGACCGGTCTTTTTCAACAGTTATGTATAGACAATACACATTGCTTTAAATGTGGTGTTAAAATGTCAGTATTTCTCACATATCGTGGATTTCCTTCAACACCCTGAAATGAGATTTCACATAAGAAATTTCTCTGTGGTTTCACAGTTCTTGCTGTAATTTTTTTATCAACTTATCTTCAGGTACCTTTCACCTATGAACTCTTGAACTGTGTCTTCATGATGGAGAAATCTATTTGTAAATCTTACAACTCACATTTTAAGCTCTTGTGCTAAGCATATTAGTCCTCCATTGTTTCTACAGTTTATTTTCTCCTTATTTGCTGTAATAAAGATGTTATCTTACGGACGACCCTCAGAGAAATTTAGAATAGATATGAATAGGATCTTTGGTATTGACCAGTTACAGCCTTGTACAATATTAATAGACCCTTAGAAATTGGTTTGATACTGTTGGTTGTATCTTCAGTGGTGCAGGTTTGCTCTACCTTCAATATCCTTTGTAGAGTATATGGCCATAAGTGTGTTTATAATTATGAACACTGTTGAGTTGCAATTTTTGTTGCATTTTAACTCTGCATAAGGCTATTTAAATGGCTAAAGGCCATAGAGTTAGTAATTTTTGAGCTCATAGTTTTGATTTAATGTTTCCCACAGGCTTTATAGAACTAAGCCAATATGGCATGCAGTCCTTTAATTCATACAGCGGACTTGCTTGATCCATGTTAGATGCTTGAGGTCCTTAATGACTTGTTTTTCTTAGATCCTCTAGCCTTAAAAAGACATGACATAATATTGATTTTTTCCCCCTTTATCCTCATGGTGTACCTGTAGTGGGTAATTATAAACTTATTAAGTGCTTTCCTGAGTAAGTAGTTGATTGATGGGTGATAGATGGTGGTTGAAGAGAAGCTGGTGATGCGGTGTCTTGTGCCTTACAGTTCTTCAAACTCGCTCATCTGCTTCTTTTCATGACTCAATGTGCTCTTACAGGTTTTTTTTTTCTTTTGTTGACTTGATACCATGGTGCAGGTGATGTTGTGCATCTGAACACCAATATCCCCTTGTGGGTCAATGTTAATTCAGAAATCTTGCTGTAAACAGTTTTG
>JAPZDW010000012.1:16095764-16106144 GCA_029814725.1 Acanthurus nigricauda
GACACACAAACACATACACACCATCCATAGGCTTCCCTCTGCTCTCTGCAGCTTGTAAATAGCAATGACAGGGATCCACAGGAGGATAAAAATAGCCATGCACCAGCCCAGAGCCAAGCCCCAGTCTGGGAACTGGACTGCTCAATAGGTGGGGGGTGTAAAGGTCAATAGAGACCAGATCAGGATCGCCTAGGGCAAAGAGTCTGTTGGTTTCAATCATCAAAAGTTCCAAACTAACATGATCTGAGTTTGAATCTGCACACTCGTAACCAATTTTAAAAAATTATGTGTTTACATTTAAAAATTTGCTAAGAATCTGTTACATAGAGACCTTAAACATCTAAATTTAAAGGTCTAGTGAAAAGGATTTAGTGGCATCTAGTGGCAAAGTCCACTACCCCCCCTTTTACCAAAAATGTAATAATAATAATTTATACACTGTGAGGCTTTTGTTTCAGAAACAGTGTGTGTTGTACTCACTATTATGATGCAGGGGCTGATGAAGAACCAGCATGCTCTCCACCACAGCCAAAAAGTGATGCGTTTCTTTCCAAGCATCATCTCAATGTCTTCAATAAAACGGTTCCCTCCTGCAAACACATGGATTTACAAGTGTGCATCTGGAATTTAAGTTCTTTGTTCCTTTAGATGCACATGTCTTCATTTCTCATATTTACCATATATGTAGCAAACCCCAATGATCTCCAAGAGAACCAAAAACAGCAGCACCCAGGTCGCAACAAACTGGTCGATAAGAGTCACCCAGTATATTCCTGCCTGGAGTACACGCACACAAACACAAACACACACACACAGACATAAACAGTGAGTAGGTATAAGCCAGACAATAGAGACATACATTACCACTGCATCAGACATACCCTTGTGACACATGGCAGGCCCAGGAGGTAGAGGATGGAACATGTCATTAGAGTCAGTAAAGCCCGTTTGGAGTTCAAGATTTTTGGGAAGGCATCACACAGGCAGGTGATGATCACCTCTGACAATAAGAGAGAAAGAGAGTTCAGAGTACACAAACCCATCCAAACAGCAATGGGCTAAATGTTATGTGAGAATGAGTCGCAAGTGATGATCTCACCAATTCCTGCAAACTGAGAGTCCAGACTTACAGTCAGAAGCATGAAGAAGAAAAGAAAGGACCACAGAGGGGAAATAGGAAGCTTAGAAAGAGCATCTGGATATGCAATGAATGCCAGGCCAAATCCTGAACAAAGAAAACAAAAACAAACATCAAAAGCCTTCTTGATGTCATTTAAATACGTATTTAGTGGTGCCTGCATGATGTGTCTGTCTGACCTGCATCTACCACTTTTTCTATGGGCATTTTGTAGATGTGAGCCATGTGACCCAAGATAGAAAATATGGCGAAGCCTGCAAACACACTGGTACCTTTGAAAGATGAAGACAGAAAAACAGAGATAAATATACATATTATTTAACTCTTATTTAAAAAATGCTGTCATGGTGACTGTGTTCCTACCAGCATTAGTAAGTGTTATACGTAACGAGTCCCTGAACACATCGTTGTGGAAGTGGTTATAAGACGCAAGAGTCAGGACTCCACCCCAACCAATAGAAAGAGTGTAGAACGTCTGAGTTGCTGCATCTTTCCAAACCTACCAATCACAGAGTTAAGCTTTTAATCAAAAGACAGTTTTATTTTCATTTATTTCTTCTGTGTTGCATTAAACCAGGTATGGTTTAGTTCTTGCCTGTGCTTCTGTTAGCTTAGTCATATTGGATTTGGATCCAATGTAGAACTCAATCCCATCTCTAGCTCCCTCTAGTGTCACACCTCTGATCAACAGGATCAGGATCACCACATATGGAAATGTAGCCGTGAAATATACAACCTAGAGAGACAAAAACAAGAGTGAAAATTATAAAAATAGAATAAAATAAAAGAATGTATTTCATTCACGCACGTGTTACTGCTGGAAGTTTCATGTATAAATTATAAAACCTGTTGGGGCTTCTCACCTATCAGAGACTGAATCTTACAGTTTTTAGAAATCCTTATTTTTTTCTTTAGTAATCCCTACTTTTCCTATTCCGCAGTGCTGACATCAAACGTGGGTATGGTAATACACTAAACTAAAAAATTACAAATGGCAAATTATCTGCTAAAAATCTGAATGTTAGCATTGTGAACATGTTGGCATGTTGTTGTTAGCTCTTTGCTTAAATCACTGCTTTTCGTACAAGTAAGCAAAGACTAACAGAGCTGCTAGCTTGGCTGCTGACTCTTCTACTTGCTACTGTACTAACAGAAGCTACTAGTAGGAAGTACTGATAGCGGTAGTGATAGTAGTTCTCCCTTGATTTTCTGATGGCAGCAAGCATCAGATAAGTTCAACTTTATGTGTGTCAATTCTCAAACTAGAAAATGCGGTAATTGCAGCTGTTTGGATCAAGCCTTGTTTCTAATAATCATGTTTGGACTAATAACCTTTATTTGTTCGGACAGTTGAGAGAGTTTGAAGGAGGCAGGGGAGAATGGAGGACCTGCCCGAAAGGACCTCAGGCTGGAATCAATCCAGCTAACATAGTAAGAACACAACCTTGGCCCATGGAGCATGTGGCCCACATGGGGAGCTACATGCATGCTAGTATAAAGCCTTTTTGTCACAGTCAAATTCACAGGTTTACTTGCTTTATATGGAAAAAGAAAAAAGCGTTCAAACAAAAACAGAAGATTTGGCTGCTGATTTTTGTTTGAAAGTTTTTTAAAATGCACAGTGGACATGGACCTGCTATGAAGTGGATGTTGACTTACTTTGCCTGATGACTTGATGCCTTTAATGAGAGCTCCAGCAACAAGTATGGAGCACAATAACAGACAAAGGGCCAAGTGCCAAACTACTGGTCCTGTTTCATCTAGACCGCTGGATCTCTGCAGAGCCACATGACTGAGGAGGAGAGACATCTGACTGTACAGCAGAATGATGAGAGTGTGTATTTGTTGGTGTTTGCACTATTGTGTGATTCTTACTCCCAGTACTGCTCACTCGGGCTCTGCACTGGAACTGTGATCAGGTCAGATGAAGAACAGGTGCCATTTTCCTCAGTCCAGTTTGACACCAAAACACCACTTACATTGCAATACACTGGAAAAGTTAATTTTAAAAATGTCTGTGTTTTGAGTATGTACAAGCATTAACTATAAATAATTTAGTGATCATTTTATTGTTATTTTTGACCTAAAGTAGTTTAATTTGCTGAGATTTCTCCAGAATATTTACATATTGTCATGTGTAGTCATTAGTTTTAATGTTACCCCCTCCCCTGGAGAGCAACACCATGTGCTTCAACCAAACAGCAGATTTGTTAAATGCAACTTCACAAGAATAAGAGACAATAAAAACACCTGTAGGCGTGTTACTGCAGTTTCCATCAGCCCAACTAAGGCAGCTGGACCATGGCAGAGGAGACTGGAAGGAGGCGAACATGTAGTACAGGCTGTAAGCGACGATGACGTTATAATAAATTGACACAAACAAGTTTATTGTAACCATGGAAAAGCCAACACCTAGAAAAAAAAGAAAAGATAACAGATTACGACGTTTTATAATAGGTAACAGGCAATATGAAATGTTTTCTCAAAAAATTCTATTATCTGACCCCACTAAGGCCTTAAACCAAAAACTGCCTTTTCTGCTGGGCGGAGGAAGACCCTGAAGCAGCCCCCATTGCTAAAATATTACCTTACCCTTTAAACTTTACTTCGGTGAACAATATTATGATTTTGATTAACTAAGGGTCTTTACTTTTCTGGTTTGATGTTTATCACTTTGACTAAAAAGCTGTTTTTGAAGGCTGGAGTGACACCCTCTATGCTATCACAAGAGTTCTGATAGAAGAAACATATAAAAATGTAGTATAGCTAGTATGACCATTAGCTTGGGATGCTAATGTGCTAATGCTAATGCCAGTGACAGCACTCTTTGATTACAGGTGTTTTATTGAAGTTTGAACAAAGCAATGCTAATTGTTAACAGTTTTACTAAAGAGCTAAAAGTTGCTAAAAAAGTCAAGGGAAACTGCAGGTTTTGGAGCTTATCTTCTTACGGCAACCTCTTTTAAATAGAAGCAATCTCGTCATCCAGAGTTAGAATCAAAATCAGTAGGCTAAATGTTATATACTTTATCAGGGTCTTGTACTGTTAAGTGTTTCTGTTTTACTGTCCACCACCTGTTACTCCATATGCACACACACATACAGACAAAAACACCACCCTGCGTGTCTCTTCTGTCTCTCCGTGGCTGCAGCTGAATTCCTCTGCTTATCTCATAAGGGTATTTATAGATGCTGACCATCACAACATGCATGCGTATGCGTATTTCCTATGTGTGTGTGTGTGTGTGTGTGTGTGTTTTACACCCCTGTGGTACTATGCCATGGTCGACTGGCAACTGCTTCACATTGTTTCCACTCAGCAGTTAAATATAAGTACAGCATTATTATACATGAATATTATTTATGAGTAATAGTCTTTTCCTATGGAGGAGTAAAAGTACAAAAACATTAAAATATCAAAGGTAAAAGTTTTTGTTGTCGTAAAGTTTTTGTTGTTGTAAAGTACCTTTAGAGTTATATAATTTCATATTCAACTTACTGACTAATGGTATTATTGGCGTATAAACACATAAACAGGAATAACCATGCATGAAAAAATGCAATATTTTGCTCAAGTGCAGTAGAAGTATAAACAAAAGTAACAAGTGACAAAAATGAAATATTTGGATTTGTTCAAATTTGTATTTAGTGTTTGATGGAAGAATTTTAACTTTGATTTATTAAATAAAACTTAAACGGAAATAAAAGTGAGTAAGTTGGGATTTTAAGAATGCAAAGAGGCTTTGGTTTCTTTGAGTAACGATCTTGACTCAACAAGCTGCAGTGCAGTAATATTAAATGTATTTTACCTCTTTCTCCCTCCTGGTTCCTGCTCTTCTTCCCCTCTTTTTGCTTCTTAGCTTCTATGTCTTATTTCTCTCTTCGAGTTCTTTCTTTTGTCTTGATGTTCTATAACAGGTTCCTCTTTGCTTGGTTCCTCCGTTCTGTGTCAGTCTGTCAGAGTGCTGTGTGTGTGTGTGCGTGTGTGTGTGAGCATCAGAGGGAAATCAGGGTCTCAACCAAAGCTGTGGTGTACGATTCCACTCCACCCACCTACGTATAAACATATAAAACCCAACCACGCCTACTTCAGCTCACATCTGAGCCCCTTCTTTCCACCTCCAGCATCCACCTCCTTTTCCAAATACAGGCACCCCTCATCACCCTCCCCTCCAAAAATATCCCATTTGAAGCCCCTACCCCCCACCGCCAACCAAGCTGGCCTCTCCCCCAGCATGGTCTCTGGGTTTCAGGTTGTAGAACTGGCTGCAGGCTCTTATATCTGCTTTCTTTCTTTGACTTTTAATCTGAGAAATTCTCAGTGGTGGAACAAGTATTCAGTCCTTTACTTAAGTAAAAAGAAGCTACATAAAAATACTCAATCACAAGTATAAGTCCTCAACTCTGAACCTTACTTAAGTAGCTATTATCAGCAAAATTTACTTGCAGTGTCACAAGTAAAAGTACTCATTCTGCAGATAAATTGTCGGTCGGTTTTCCTTTCATACATATTTTATTGGAACATAGTTTGTTGTGGCTTATTGTGCATCTATTTGTAATATGGATATTCTGCATATATATGATATGGCAACCTCAAATCCAAAATCTAAGAACACTGACTGCAAAATTCACTTTCCTTTAGCTCTCATTTAGTCTCTACTGTCTCTTGACATAGTCCCTTTGGCTGCAAACTTCAGGCTGTTTGGCTTTTGATAGATGGCAACAGTGAGTTAAGAGTTAATTGTAAAATTAAAATAAATATTGTTTCTTTTAATTATCTGTTAATTTTGGATTGTTTGTCAGCTAAGATGTTGCACTGGACTGTTTAAAATTAGGATGGGCATTCATGGCTAACAATTTGAAGACTATGCCATTAACAAACTAATCACGAGCAATGATAAACAGACTTACTGACTGTCAAAACGATTGTTCATTTCAGATTGTCATTAGTTCATTATGGGGTTTTTTTTTTTCAAAAAGCTACAAAAAAAGCCAAAGACTAAAAGTAAAAATATAAAAGCAAAATTCGGAGATCAGGTAAATATTTCAATTCTCAGTATCCCCCTCTTTGTATCGAAACCCGGACTTTAGCCTAACAAAACTACATTTCTCTGAAGAATTAATTTCAACCAAATAAAAAAAAGAAAATAAACAAATCCAAGTAAACAAAGCTTAAAAATATTAAAGTCACTGCTAAGTTTATTTTATGTTTTCATTAAAGGTGGAGACACGCTGTTACAGGTTTACACAGTAGGCCTTCTGATATGAAATGCTAAGTCAGCGTTTTGCCTGACGTCGAACTGACAGGTGTTCTCTGCGTGCGCCGTCAGCTGGACTGTGACGTAGTTCCGTCTTTCACGAGTGCTCACTCAGTGCACAACTTTCATTTTCCACTTTAAATTTAATGACTCCATTCTTAGTGAGCTAAATTGTTTTTTCATTTTATATTATTTTTATTTTTGGTAAGCTTAACTCTTTAATTTTTAAATGACTGTTAAACGCCCCGCCGTAGTAGCGGAACGTCTCCTTCCTGCCCTTTTCTCTGTTCAGTCAGGATGAAGTAGCTTCCGGGCGACAGGGTACCAGCAGTAAACATGGCGGAGGAACTGCTGGAAACAGTGGATAGACTTCAGTCTCGGCTCCTAGAAAATCCGGAGCCTCGAAAGGTAACAACTCAACAGGCTGAGACAGGCAGATTATGTGCTTAGCATCGACCGTCTTCCGATATGCGATGTTTTGTCTGTGGCGGCCGAAAAGAAGCTGTAGCCACGGCAGTGCTCCAAGTGGCAACCGTCTTTTAAATGCTGCATTTGATGCCTGCCATCGAGCTCCGTCTTCTGAATTTTCCCGTAAAAACAGCAATTATTTGTTTTTGTTTGTTAGTTTCTTTCTTTGCGTTTTTTTGAACGTAAAAATAAAATAAATATAGTACGCTAGTTCTAAAACCACAGCATAATCTCAGCGTAATCCGATCTTTAAAATTAAATGAAGTATTAATATCACAGTAAATATTATCTGGTACCTACACGTGAAAGAGTTGCAATCACTATTAAAACTGCATAAAACTACACTAGTATTGATTTCTACATATGTGTTGTGTAGGATACCTTAAGTCAAAGTATTAATTGTTATGAAATGTCATCATACTATAAAATTACTATATTTCTCTCCTGAGATAAAATCAGTTTCATCTCTGATAATAACGCGGTGATTTGTTTTAACCCTGAATTATTTATAAAAAAGCACAATAGAGGTAGTTAAGATTTGTGTATCCTCTTCCTCTCGAAAGTGGTGGAAAATACCGTATTTCCCAGTAATATGCCCTGATAATCAATATGATCGCTTTTGGTTAGCACTTTCTCTTCTTTCTCTCTTCTGGCTTTATATTACTCTCGTGCACTTGTCTAAAAATCTTCTTTACAAAAATGCCTCTCTGAACTAGAAATTTACAAACAGTGGGGCAGCGCAATTGTTGTATTACAGATAATTTTGTTAAATTGGCTTTAGTTATAATGGCTGTAATGGTAACATACTGGATCCATGGCAAGACAATACCCTATTTAATACAATTGTCTGTGTTCTTTAGAGCTAACCTTTAGCATTTCCGACAGCTTTTGAAGGCAGCACATGAGACGTCACGATAATTAAAGGGTCTTAAATTGTTATAACGTACTTCTTTAACACTGCCTTCTATCTGATAATAACACCTTTCAGACTTGTACACTGGCCGCTTATAGATGCTCAATCAGCTGTTAAAATAACAGACTAACCACAACATGTTTTTGTTTTGAGGAAACTCGAGGGCCACAGTAGCCTAGCCATTAGCCTTCTAGCTAACCTACGTTAATGTCTAAAGTAACAGTCAGCCAAATGACAGTAACAGCGACTCCAGGCCTCTAATGTTAAGCTGATTGGAGTGATTTTATTTTATACATCTGCTGTAAGTCTCATCTCTTCGCCGATAAAAGCGAATAAATGATTTGTAACAATGTCCGATCGCCTCTTTGTTTACTTTCGCCACTGAATTGTGACCGTGATTCCCAACACAAAGCAGTCATGATCAGTGTAACAGGTTCACAGGAGACACATTCAGCAGCAATAATTTGAGTAATAAATTATTAACGTTAAATCCCGGCTCATTGGCTTTACTACAGCCCTGCCCCGTCAGACCACGACAGTCTCCATGATGCAGGACTGTTAAATGTGAAATACTTCTTTTTTTCAGAGTTTAAATTTAACTAGAAAACATCGTCATTCAAATGTCAGATCGAGCTCACAGATCACAGAATCCAACCAGGTATAAATGCTTTGGATAAGAGAGTTTTTCAACCAAAATAAAAAAAATAAAGACTATGGTCAAAGGAAGTCCACAGCTATTTTCATGTAAATCACTCTGCATTGAAACTGAAACTCGAAGGCTTAACAAACTGTCAGAGGCCAATTTAAATATATTTAAAACTAAGTAATTAACAGCTGTCTTACGGGTTTGTATTAGGTAATGACATCATGATAAAGCTACAAATAGACCAAGTCACAACAAAGTTATGAGTAGGTATTCAACCTGTAATAATCAGCAATATGGTAAATTATAACCTGTCCACGTTTAAACTAACAGCAACGGTAATTTATTAAGATATAAGATACAAAAGATTATTAAGATTTTTTAACACTCTTCATAGATAATAAATACAATAAGCCACACTATGCAGACCTCTGCTATAATACTGAAAATGCTGAAAATGTGTGTTTGCTTTAATACCAGAGTCATCCTCTAAAATACTGTGTTTTCTCTTGATTTTTTAGCTGCTGAAGACTTTCAAAAGACTGGGTGAACTTCCCATGACTGTGGACATACTGGTGGTAAGGACGTGATTTGTTGATTCATTGATCACGTCATCTTGTTTTCCTGTTTTGTGAGGGCAAAGTAGAAAAACTGTTCAAGCTGCAGTCCTTCCTCAAGTCAGTTTTTGCCTTATTGTCTGGTGGAATTTATACAAAGTATGAGCACAGCCTAAACATGTTTTTAGCCAATCAGATTGCTCGGCTACAGCTGGCAAATACAGCTGTAGAAGTAAAATCTACACTGCAGCTTGTAGGTGAACTCATACATACATGATGATGAGAGGTTATTTGTCACTTCTCACAATATCTTCCTACTGTAAGACTTTTAGGCTAAACAACAAGATTTTATTTGTTTTCCTTGTGTTGTTGAATTAAACAAGTAAATCTGACTCATTGCTTGTGTTTGCACTTTGTTTTGTTCCTGTAGGAAACTGGAGTGTGGAAAACTGTGAATTCTTTTAGGAAACATGAAGTAGCTGGGGAATTGGCAAAAACCCTCGTAGCAAAATGGAAGAAACTGGTTCCTCAGTCTGCAGACAGGTGAGTTTTGCACACCTGTGCCCAGACATGTCAACAGTAATAAATAGTGGAGCTGTCCATGCATCGGGTTTTCTGTTGTGCACTGATCAGATTCAAAGATGTTATATTATGCAAGGTGTTCTTTTGTATTTCATCATTGTTTGTCTTTTGACCACAAACCCACCAGCAGCCACGTCAAAGAGGCATCACGACCACACACACACTCTCGAGGTTCGGAGGCAGGCGGCGGTGGAGGAGGACACAGACGCACCCGTGAGCCGTCGCCTGAGGAAGAGCCTGCTTACATGGACGATGAAGAGGAAGAGGAGGAAGAGGAGAGAGGTTATCACACAAACTACTCGCCCTCGCCTCCTCCACACCAGCAGTACAGCCCCCCACAGAGAGGAGGCTACCAGTCGGACGAGTATGAGAGCCCCGAGCCGGAGCCTCAGCCGAGTCCTCCTCCTCCTCCTCCTCGCAAAGAGGTCCGCCACACCAAACCAAGCAAGGAACCTAACAAAAACCATCACCACGGTTCCCACAGCGACAGAAACAGGGACAGAGACGAGGAACGGCGGCAACGCCATGCACAGACGAGTAGCGATCAAGGAGGAGGAGGTGAAGGGAAGAAGCGCAGCACAGACAGAGAGAGACAGCAGAGTCCTGTACATAAGTCTGCAAAGCACAGCAGGAAGTCCACCACACATGAGAGCAAGAGGGAGGAGAAGAAGAAAGGAGGAGATGAAGGTGAGTGTTTGTGAGTGTGTGTGTGTGTGTGTTCAGGTTGTGTTTGATGCAAGAGTCATTTTCCTGTTTCTTGTCCACTTGGACAGAGACAATCAACAGCACAGACACATTAAAAGCTGCCTCTCCTAGATAGT
>JAPZDW010000012.1:17343954-17354075 GCA_029814725.1 Acanthurus nigricauda
GTACCTACACAGTCGGGTTTCACAGATAAAAAATATTTCTTAGTCCATGTGAAAGTGGATTTTTTTTTATATATATATATATTTCAAGGACAGAAAGTAGGGAAGAAGTATCTTTTAAACAGTTTCAAACAAAAGCTTTTCACGTCATTCTTCAGGATGGTGATTCCACTCCTCTGTACTTCATAAATACATTCAGCACTCAGTTTATGCAGTTTAAAGTTGCTATTGCATAAGGACATTATTAATCCTGCCTAAACACTGTCACTACATTTACAGACTATCACATGTGCACTTAAATTAAATATGTATCCATCACAGTTTCTAACCACACTCTTATTCAACATCTTCACGTACTTTCCTCTTCCTACCTCACACTGAAAAAACATAATTTAAAGATAGTAAAAGACATATTTGTAAATAAACAGACATGGTTAAGGTACAGTCATTGTTATGTTATTTAAAAACATGGGGCCTCATTGGATTAGTGTGAAAACTTTGTGACGAGGCTTGTGAAAAACTAACGACATGAAACTATCTTTGTCAGCTAGCCCTTTGCTAGCCTTGTGAGTCAGGTGTCTTAACAGCTCGCATCAAGTGTCATTTTCAGTTTGTGACAGGAGGATCATCTCTCTCCACACGAAACCTCGAGATAAACAGGAGTAAAATACAGTTACCACAATACCTTAATTGCACATGTTGGTAAGATGGTGATAAAATATGGGATATAAACAATATTTTTAAGGGAAAATAAACAGATACGATATCAAATAATACCAGAGAACATTTCAAAAACACTAAAAACAGTCCAAAGAGCATGTGAATGAGTTGGAGGTGAAATGCTGCCTTGGAAGTCAAAAGCAGCAAACAAATAAGAAACCAACAGTTATTCTACTAGAAATACAATTAATAATGTCCCTTTGTGAGGAAGTAGATGTTTTCTGTTTTCTTTGTTCCAGGTGTGTGCGACTCCCTATAGGTAGGGGTACTGTGTGAGGCGCCTGGGGCTTAGCTGGTAGGCACTGTAAGCCTCGGCCCGGGGCGTCACACTAACATAAGGAGAACCAGTGGCAAACTGATGCTGGTAGGCTGCGGGGAGGCCATGCAGCAGACTACTGACAGAATCTTTCCGACTGGCCGAGTCCCTCCTGGAGGAGGAGGAGGATGAGGTGTATGTTGCTGCATAGGCGGAGGGCGAGTGCCCGTGGCTGCCGTGACCACGGCCCAACAGCTGCTCCATCGCCTGAGAAGCTGAGGAGAGGGCGGTGGAGGCTGGGTACGTGAACAAGCTTGGGCCAGGGGCTGAGGCCGAGGCCAGGGCCGATACTTCTGGGAAGCTGTAGTGAGAGGCAGCGACAGCTGGAGGGAACGTCTGCTGGCGGCGCAAGGATGAGTCACTGTGGGATCGCTCCTGAGATGAAGAAACCACGGGCTGAACCTGAAAAAGAAACAACATCAGTGTGCGTGTAAGAACAAGTAGGCAGAAAATGACGTGGACAGTAGCTTGTTTCAGTTTATTTTTATTTTTAGAAATTATGCAAAATTGGTGCAGTTGTACGTGTGTCATGAAATAGCGTAATGGACAAAACTTTGGGATGAGAGCCGCATAAAGAAAAATATGAATGAAGTAGAAGAAAATTGAATGAAGCAGCAGAAAAATGTGAGCATTCTGGGCTAATATGACTAGGAATGGCAAATATTGATATCCCCTTAAATATATTTTTACTCTTTGATTTCTCCTCAACTTACATTAAGATTGTTAAATATAAAATTATATAAATCCACTCTGACTTAGAGTATGTGCAAGTTTTTATAGCAGCTTGTCTAATCTATCCTATAAAGCTGTAGGATGTTTACTTTGAGTTATAAATAAATAAATAAATAAAAAAAAAAACAAACAAACAAAAAAAAACCCTGGGCTGAATGTTTGTCATGGTTGCATCTTTCTTCACATGGAAATTTTCTACATGAGTCCTAGATCAAATGTAGCCAGATCAGAGATATCTTTGAGATTACCATTGAAATTATAAACAAAGCTTCAGGGTTTTGTGTAAAGTTTGTACCAACTAACCCCACGGTGGGTTAGTGAAATTTAAAAGATTAAGGCAGCTGATGCTTCAACACATGCAAAACTGGTTCTCAGTTTTTCGGGTTTGTGATTCTTGCCCCGGTGTCATGCCCTACCCAGAGCTCCCCATGAGTACTCATGACTTCTTGTCACTGGTTGCAAAATGATTGGAGTTGTGGGTTTGACAGCAAAAGAATTTCCTTCTCAGATTGCCTAATTCCTAACGTGTTGAAACTCTTCACTGTTTCACAAGAAAAAAAAAAAAAAGAAAAATTAAAGAAAAAAAACAATTGGTCTCAATTGGTCATTGGTCTCAACTCATTCGGTTGTCTCAACTCTGTTAAGGATAAATAATTCCCAGCACAGTGAGGTGGTTACCAGAGAGAGGTTGGCAGTACTGCAGGTAACTGCTTGTCTTAGGTTATTTAGGGACTCATCTGCAATTACAACATTTGTCCAGTAGAGGGCACTTTGGATTCTAATTGAACAACTTTGTTACTCAACAGGGAATAATTCTGCATTAGTCAATATTTTTGACACTTAGTAATTCTTTGATAACTAGAGTTTAAGCATCCTTGTTTAAAATGTTGGTTTCTGGGTGTTTATAAGGGAAAATTAAGAGCCAATTTTTCGAGTACTACAGGTATTGACATCCTAAAACTCTGAAAGCTGGTGTGGTGACAGAAATTCTGACTTAAACAGAAATCCCATGTGCATAACCTTGACTGCCATGTTTTTCACATTGATTAACATATAAGAGTTTCACTTTCTCTTTTCAGGTGCTAACATTATTTTATCCACACAAAAACTCTGTCAACATGTTAGGACATTGAGGCGGCTGTTCAATTGAACTGCACATAAAACTTAATAACAGCTTTTAACACTACCATGAAAAAAAGTAGCTTCACCTGGCTGAGGTTTAAAGGGTGTGATTGGCTTGACACCAGTCCATGAAGCTCCATGCTCTCTCCTGAGCTGCAGGGCTGTCGGTTGGATGATCTCTTCGGCTTCATGTAATTCACTGTGAATGTAAGGTGCCAAGTATTAATAAATTATTCTGCTTCACACCCAAAAATACACACTAACAACTGCAGAAGAGTGACTCGCACCAGTCTCTAAGCGTGCGCGTGATGCCGCTCCTCTCTCAGAACCCTGGCTTTTGACTGAAGGCGCCACCACTGCCAGAGACTTGGCCTGGCGCGATGACACCGTGCTCGCTGGGTTCAGCGTGCGGGGCAGAGGAGTCAGGGGACTGGCTGTGGAGGAATCTGAATCATGAACCGTCACGCAGCTGATGACGTTGGTGCGCTGGCTCAGACCGACACTGTCAACAGAGAAACAGTGTTGTTTCATGAAATACATTTAAAAAAATCTGAGTACTTCATTCAAACAAGTCCTGTTTCTGTTTCTCACGGGTACCCTCGCAGAAAGTAAGTCATGGTATGACTGAACTGTTCTACCTTAAAAGAAATAAAATTAATGGGACCTTTAGCAATGCCTGCTCTTGTCCTCACCTGGCAGGATGGAATTTGCGCTCGTCCTCTGTGTCCGTGTCACTGTGAATAGTGATGATGCTGACTGCTGGGCTAGGTGTGTCGGAGATGATGATTGGCTGGGACAATATGGCGCTCGAACTAGGTGGGGTCACACCGCTGCTGCTGAGTAATGATGCAGTGGATATACCCCTGGATGGAGGAAAAAACAAACAAACAAAAAAAAAATTTAATGCCAGTTCAGCAATAAACTTGAGTTCAAAAGTCCTGTGTTGTGCTCGGTAAATTCTCTTCAAATCTACTGGACAGGAGCAAACTCAGACAGGTGCAATAAAAACAGAAATAGGAAACTACAAGAAATATCCTTCAATAAGAGATATCACTTATCTGTAAAAAAAAAAATGTTAAAGTGATAAACAGTTACACTTTGTGTTGTGCACTTGGTATATTATCAGTGTTTTTTAGCCATCTGTCATTTGGCACACAAGAATAAACCTTGATGATAGCTCAAAAATAAAATAAAATCATAACGAGAGAAAAAAACTGCAGGGCTTCACCAACCTGTTTCTGTTCTCTCCACGTCTGGCTTTCACCTTCTTCCTCTCCTGCTGTGTCCTGGCTTGGGTTGTACTCCTATTTATGATCACACACACACACACACGTCAGTAATGCACTGGTATATGGAGTGCATTAAATTTGAATGCTGTTTTGTTTAAACTCGTGTTACTGAAGCCTACATTGGCTGTGCAGTAGGTTGCATTTGATTGAAATAATTTTACAACACTACTATTAGTTTTTGTTTGGCCCACCTCCAGCTGTGTCCCTGCTGCGTAGAAGCATCAAGGGTTTCCAGCGGCGATTCGGCCACGTTGGACTGGTGTGCAGAGCTGTGGATGGCCACACCTTGGACCTGCTGCCATGATGACGGTATGAGGATATGTTGGGTGCCAGTGGGCCAAGCCTGCTGAGAAAAAATCGAACAGGAAAAACAACAGACACTCACACTTCAGTACTTGTAATATCAAGGAGTGGATATTACTAAATCAACACAAATTATTTGAGTGCTGGAATGGGCCAGACAAACTGAGCCATGCTGAGAAATAAGGAAAAAAAAAAAAAACAACTGGCCAATTTCTTCTACAGGCAAAAGCACAAAGCCAGATAAGCGAGCAATCTTTCCCAAGCCATTCCCTTATTATAGCACTGCCCTGCAACGAATGCACAAGATGATATCATGCAAAGCACGAACAATGAAGCACTGTAAACACTTTAGATCAGGTATAAAGACATTTATACACAGAACCATGGTGCCTGTTAAAGAAGAAACACTGAGGAAAGAAAATGAGTTTAGTTCACGGATGCCAGACAGTCTGCTGATAAGCTGTCTTGGGGAAAGGCATGCCACATGTTCTGGGGCTGAAACAAAAAGATGTGTGTCAGAGAGTTGGGCCGTTGAATAGGGATTTTAGTGGACTTTGTAGCGGCAATCTCCTTTGCTGAAACCAAGGAAGGACAGGACAAGAGAAGCTGCAAGCAAAGCGCAGACCAACGGCAGCAACACATGCGCTCCATGCCTTCAGCACACCTATAGGGAGAGACTGTGAGGGAGGGAATGAAAGATGGTATGAATGGTGTGAAATGTGTGGCGAGGGATTGTCCTTTCAAGTGGAAAGAGACTGCAAATTTTGTCAATTCAAATTCAAAATCACCAAGGGGAATTTAAAATAGGAATACCGAGGAGGATGATGTTGATACCAGACTGAAAGAATTTTTGATTAGCCTACAAAAATGAGCATCAACCAACCATGATTCTGTCAACCATGACATGCCTGCATGTTACAAGGCAAAACGAGGAGCATGATGTATTAAAATAAAGACTAGCCCCATACAACGTGTGGCACAGCAGCAGGAAGGGAAAGTTGCAAACAAATGGAAAAAAAGAGGATAAGTGGGGCAGGAGAGAGATGGCATTGTTAGTCGTAGATAGAGTGAGCATGTGCATGTCTTCCTTCAGGGACATCATCGTTGCTTTACCAGCACTGTGGCTGTGTGCTCCAGGAGGGTGGGCCGACCCACCCCGGTGCCCAGCCCGAGGGGCAGAGAATACTGGGGGGCTATGCCTGCTGAGGGTGGGTGCAGGGTGGCCACCATCAGGGGTGTGCAGGAACCCTGGAGGAGGGAGGGAGGATAGGGGAGGGCAGGGTTATTGCACGGGTAATTTCCTTCAAGGTTGACAAGATTTCAGACATGGAAGGGACAGAGCAGGCAAAACCAGCTGCATTAGAGACACACACTTGTACCGCCGGCCCTCTGGACACCTGACCTCTGCAGCGCTTCACAATTATTCCTTGTTTTGGCAAACAGAAATTAACTACTTTTTTGAGCCAGATGAAACTCCCGCATTAAACATCTGGCCTCCATCCCAGACAGGAGACTGGGAATGAAAGAGGCCTGGCCCTGAATGGCAGTCCAAATCAGTCCTGGGAGCAAATCCAAGGCAAGACACAATCAGCAGTAACACTAACAACACATAAGCATGAGCTATGTCATTTCAAAACTCAGTGGTATAAACACATTGAAATAAAACAGCAACTCTACTGAAAGTAAACCTTTTTATAGAGGAAATATCTCAACCTGATCCCCACCAAGGTTTGGCTTGCTCTGCTGGCAGCAAACAGAGAGGAGGGCTGAAAGGAGAACCCCAGTGGGGAGACTTTTTAGATGCACTCAGTGTATCCATGAATGAGCAAAACTGGGCACGGCTGCTCTCTGCTTCGTGCTAATGCCATGGTATCAAACATGTATATGCAAACCCCGAGTTCAGGTTTCTGATTGGCAGATAACAAAAACAGCTGCAGTGCATGTACACTCTGCAATGGAAGTGTGTGTGTGTGTGTGTGTGTATCTACTCAGACTGAAATTACATCAGTGTTCACAAGAGGTGAATATTTGTCTATGAGCAAATATACACTGTTACTAGGCATGTGTATGGTTAGTCCACTGGTCGATTAAATGTCGCTGTCCTTGCCACATTCTCCACAGAGATGTGCATGTAATGCAGGTCTCCTCAGGCAAACCTACGACCCACTTTTGTCCCATTCAGTGCAGTTTCAAATCTGCTTCTCTCTGTAAGCAGGGCCTCAGGTCAAAGCATGGTTCCACAGTGTATAATGAACCAGACAATTATGTGAAATAACACTGAAAACAACCAGGTAATAGTTAAGTATCAGTTCTTCTCTCTGTCAAACACGCACGCTTTATTTGTCCATCTTTGTCAAACATGACAGAGATGGAGTCACCCAAAATAAAAACAGACCGTTTTCAAAAAAATAGCCCCTAAAATTTTACAACACACACATACAGATCATACAAAATCATACCTGTGTGAGCATACTGGGCTGGATCTGCAGCGACTGAGCAGACTGGTTCTGAGGTACTATGGGTACAGAGTTCTCCATCCTCACAGGGAAACTGGAACTCTTACTGGATGGCTGTAGCCCTGAACAAAAAATCCCACACAAGCACATCGATGAGTGAGACCAAGATCCTGATATCAGATTTGTTTTTAATACCCCTGCTTCCAGAAATGAAAACTAGGATATTTTTAAAAAAAGGAATATTATTCAGGTGGAGCGGTGCTGTTTTTAACGATAGTCAACATGTTGGTGAGAACAACCCTCACTCCAGTTAAAGTGGAGGATACAATTATTGAAAATTCCATTAAGGTTTCTTGCCATTTTATAAGCCTTCCAACATTGTCTGAATGCAACTTTATCCTTTACCTTGAATAGTGGAGGGTGGGCAGACGATAAGAGTCTGCTGGAAGGGTTCTGTCTGGCTACACAGCCCAGCAGGACGCGTTGGAATTGGGACACTCTGTTGAGCCAGACCCGGAATGTTGATAGTCGCCTGCTGGTACAGAGCCGGCTGGTAGTTCAGCAAAGGCACCGCTCCCCCCGCAGAAGGCACCTGTTAGAAAGTTTGAAATCCCTAATAGTTAATCATCCAGGTGTAACAGGTTTCTACACAGCAAAAAAACTAATAGTGAAGAACAGGTAATACCTGGTTATGCTGGTTGAGTTGGCTACTAAAGGTAACAGTGAGGTTGCCTGCTGCAGCACTGGGGACTGCATTGGCGGAGTACAGGGATTTGCTGCTATCGTAGGAGCTCCGGCGCTTGCAGATCTCCATGTTCTGGAAGCAGGACTTCACACTGGAGAGGACGGAGCATTTCAGAGGTTACATTCAAATCATGACTAACTCAAAACCAACACATAAGCATGCACAGTACTTCAACGTCACACACTTACTGGGCGCTGTGAGGATAGTCCATGAGATGGCTCATGGTGACAAAGGGGTGACCCAGAGTTTTTGTAGGTGTGATCCTTTTGTCAGCATCCAGACGAAGCATCCGCTTCAAGAGGTCTATAAACTCTCGTCTATCAGCCTTCTCAGCCAACATGTCTGTCCCCTCCAGATGAGAAGACAAGTTGACCTGGAAACACAAAAGAACAACATGATAGGTTAAAAGAAATATGAAGGTTATGTTATATTTTGGGTTTGTGTTTGCAATAATTGTGTTCAGAGTAAAAATTACGTGCAAAGCCCAAAAATAAAGTGGTGAGTAATATATTTTAAGAAACTGCCACTTACCTGCATCATGTCATCCAGACAGTTAAAGATATACTTCCTGGCCTCCTTGGACTTGATGCCCATCTCCATTTCATGCTCAGCTGGGGTCTGGAAAATGAAAACCATTTTTGCTTGTTATTATGTGGCAAAACTACTTCTTATAGACACTGTGATTCAATTCTAATCAATATATCAAATAAGGGAACATCAAAACTCCTTTATATCCTAACCTCATTATAATAATTATTTTCTAGCCTACTACAGCAAATACAGAGGAGCATTAGCATGAGGTCGTATTAACCTTCAGTCTCCAGAGTGGGTAGCTTGAGTCAGGGCCTCGATTGAAGAAGCGGTTGGTTTTAGTGCCAGCACTCAGTAAGTACTCTGCAGGAAGGCCTTGAGTCTGAGAAATGTAACGGATCTGGAAATGGAAACAAATATTTTAGCTTAAGCATTAAAGGAAAACAAACCAGCAAGCGTCATGGATGTTACTAAAATAAATTGATGTCTTTTATATTATTACAGTTTGTTTTATGTTTATTCTTCTGCAATACTTTGGACACTCTACGCTTATAGCCTTACCAGCAGTACTCGGTTGTAGTTTTGAAAAGAGCATCAACAGTATATCCATGACCTGCTAACGACTAAGAACTTGCAGCCACAGCCACTAAGGTTAGTACTGACCTGGTCGTATTCAGATGCTCCAGGGTAGAGAGGCCAGCCAAGAAACAGCTCAGCAATCACACAACCCAAAGACCACATGTCAATGGCCTCACAGAATGGCAAACCCAAAATGATCTCTGGAGCCCTGCATGGCAAAGACAGAGTTAAGGACTAATACAGAGGAAAAAAAGTTGTTTTATAGTAACATAGCTATTTGTCATCCCCCATTCTCCAAAAGTATAGACAGTAAAGATTCAACTTAACATAGCTGGATTTCCTTCCACCAACCTGTAGTAGCGAGACTGTAAGTAGGTTGAGCACACAGCTTTGGACACGTGACTTGCTGAGCCAAAGTCAATGACCTTCACTCTGTAGGGCTGTCTGAGGGGATCGACTAGCATGATGTTCTCAGGCTTCAGATCTGCATGAATCAGGCCCAGGCTTTTCAGTTTCATCAGCGCTGTAGCCACCTGAAGTTACAAATAAACGAATAAACAAATATTATTCTGGCTGTAATATAACTGATAAAAACAAAGCTTTAACAAAAAAATAACAACAACAAAATATAAATTCTACTACAATTTCAGTTTAAATTTAACAAGCTTTTAAAAGCGTCTACCAGAGCATTTGCCAACCTGCTGCAGGATGGGTCTGATGTGCCGTAAAGGGAGTGGACTGAACTTGCTGTGCTTAAGAAAGTCATACAGGTTCTGCTCCAGCATCTCAAACACCAGGCAGGTGTGACCTTTGTGTTGGAAGCATTCGTATGAACGCACAAAGTTGTATTCATCTGCGTTCTCTGCACTCAGCCGGTTCAGAATGCCCACCTGTTAAAGAAAACAACTTCATGTAATTTAAGGCAATTTTCTTGTCATTTTCATACTAAGAAAACGCAAGTCCAATGAAGTGCACAAAAAATGTAATAATATCTAAGTTAGTGCAGTTGAAGGTTTCGTTAAGCTAATCTGCCTTAAAAAAGGCCAAAACAAACAAAAATATTGCAAAATGTTCAGCTTCAACTATTTCAATTGTACATTTCTCTAGTAAACTTGCCAGTCAACATCAATCTCACAGTCACTGTTAGCAATGCAGTAGTAAGGCCATGAGACGAGAAGCTCTTTGCAAAGCAAAAGCTATCAAATGACACTAAACCAGTTACAACTGTACATGTTTTGGTGTTCAATGAGCAGGATTCAAAAACATTATATCAACAAAAAGTTGCTTGATTACCTCAATTTGTCCCTGACGTGCATATGATGGATGGTTTT
>JAPZDW010000012.1:18484491-18496232 GCA_029814725.1 Acanthurus nigricauda
CAAATGTTCCTTTAGACTCAAGGATGAGCTGATTATATTTTGGCAGACAAAAGGTCAAAGGTCAAGGTCACTTTAACCTTTTGTTTGTTCTATTCTTGTACATGTGATATGTCAACAATTTCATGCTGAAATTTGATCAAATTAATAACAAGCATCCACTTTGAGTGAAGAATGAATTAATTATATTTTGGTAGCCCAGACATAAAGTTCAAAGTCACTATGAACTCACAAAACATATTTTTGCCTATAATCTAAGAAATCAAACCCTAATTATGTCAAACATTTCACATACAGTGATGAAGTGATGACACGTCCAGAGTTCACTTAGAGACTGCTGAAACTTTTTTTTTCTCATCAAAGGACATAGAAAAAAAGGGAACTGACATATTTGTCCTGGAGCTTTACACAAGTAATCATTGAATTCGTTTAAAACGAGTGGATCTTTATTGATGATGTTAAATTGGTATATGAGGATGTTTAATATATAATATAATGCTGAACCCCTAATTGCTCTTGAAGACTGTTTAATGTGTGTGTGTGTGTGTGTGCGTATGTGTGGGTATGAGATCCTGATGAGCACAGTGACACCATATGGAGAAGCCACCTGCCATTGGTGTGTGAATATGCATGTGATGACATGAATGCTGACTTGTGTTGTACAATGCTTTGGGTAGTCACAGTATAAGGAAAGTGCTTTATAAATGCAGTCCATTTACCATTTTTGCTATGTAAACATTTTGCAGTTAGGGTTTGATCAAGGTGCCTGATGTTGCTCATTCATTTGACAAGCCCTTTTGATAAACATGTGCTGGCATCTTCATAGTGCTCTGTGATAGATACCACAACTCAGGTTTCAAGGAGTTGCAAATCCATTTTCATACTATACAGGCACTGATGGAGGACAATTTCTACTTGAAACAGGACAAGAATGCATACAAATTCATAATGTAACTAACCCTGTTTTGGAACAAGCATCTACATGATTTGAAGTTAAATGCTAAAATGTGTGGTATGGTCAAAGTGCAAGTATTGGATGGGATTTACAAAGTTTTGGAGGCAAATCCTGTTTGCACAGCCCCACAAACCTTGATCTACATCTTTCTAGCAGACATGGTTGATTGCAGACCACTGCTGAAGCCATTTGGCAATAATTCATCCTTGTACAAAGGTTTTAGAATAGTTTGCACCTACAATATAGACTGAGTTTAAATCCACAGGGCACCTTGTATGGTAAAGGAAGACAGTTCTTACTTCACAGGTAACAGATTGTATGCAGCATTTAACTCTCATACATACAAGGAGGCAGGCAGGGTATTTTTTTCTAATCCCATCAGACATGCATATCAGTGCACAAACTGAGATTAATGCTTCTGGCTATTATCATTCTGTGTGAACTTCCTACAACCAAACAAGTGATGCAAGTCGGTTTACCAGCTCTGAAACTCTGCAGGAGATCAAGTGTGAAGCAACCTATTAAGATTTACACTTGTATGTGTTCATGATTCTCACACAAGGAGGAAAATCTATGAAGCAATATTCGATTACAGAAGGAAAATGAGGGAATAAGGAATAAAGTAATTAATAAATTAATAAATCAGCGATGGAATCAATTTATAAATACAAAAATTACTAAATGAATGAATAAATTAATTATGGATTAACCCAACAGTGAATTACCTGGGGCAGAAAAGAAAAAAATGAAGAGGTACTCCAGATTCATAATGAAGACAAAAAAAGATACAAAGAAAAGAAATAAAACAAAACAATTCAGGACAACTTGTTTAAACCCCCATTCAATGCAATGTATCTTTACTCAGCAAATAATCGGGATAACAATATTATATCAATGTGTAGAATTTTAAATTAAGTGAGTAACATAATATTAGTTTTGGTGGTTAGTTTTTTAGTTATGTGACCCAATTCAGTGGATTTAAAACCTCCATGAAGCCTTTGTAAATCCTTTTGTAAAGTCTTTGCAAAACATTAAGGAGAAGGAGCTTCTTGGATGGCCCCAAATAATCCATAGAGTCTTACTGTTATATTTAGAACAAGCACAAAAAATGTATACAAGCGCTGCTTACTATGGCTTTGAATCTAAATCAATTATCTCGAAAAATCTAAACACATTACTCCAACTTTAGCACATTTCAAAAAAGGTCAAAGATCCAGTTCATAAATAATCTTAAACATTTTGATGGTGCTTTTGTTTGTTTATAGAGCTGACTTAAGTTCTCCAACTGCAAATAGACATAAGAGGACAAAACTTAACCCATTAGAGACAGACATAAACATGATAATAAAATCAACATGCGGCAGGGTCTTCTTCTCTGAAGCATAAGCATCTTCTCAGTATCAGACCCAAATACCTAAACACAACACGGCATGGCGTCAGTATAGATCGCCCTCGGTCAGGATGCACAGAGACTTAAACCAAAGCACTGCAGTGATCATCAAATTCTGTCAGTTACCTGGTTTTAAGCAAACAAAGAGCCATCCAAGCTCTTTAGAAATCTGCTAGCTAAGCCTTTACTCTTTTCTTCCTCATAATAATCCCCCCTGATGGTTTGTTTGGGCTCAATCGGGGCTGGAGGGAAGCATGAGGAAGGAGAAAGTGAGGAGGTAAAGTGGGGGTCTTTGATGATGACGAGATTAGATGTAGCCCGGCAGACTGTCTCCTTCTGCTTTTGCTGCGAGCCCTGCCTCACACACCTATGGCTGTTACACATATGCACGCACACACACTCACATACAGCTATGTACACACATATATGGTGAGCTGCATGCACAAGGCCACCCCCTTCCTCATTGTTGAGGAATTACTTGCTATTTAGGTTATTAAGTTACAAGAGCAATTGATCCCTCTGACCGCCTGCAAACCATTGAGGTTGTGCTGGGAATCTGAGCTCCAATGTATACACACAGGAGACAGCTCAACCCCCAGAGCAGCACTCCTGACACTCCACGGCACCCCCACAGCACACACACACACACACACACACACACTATGGTTTTTTTGTCTGGTTTGGCATGCTCCAATGCTGTGGATTTAGCACTGCCTGCTGGTCAAACAGGTGCAGTACCATGCAGGCAAAAATAGTTTGTATATAAATAAAGGGCCGAAGCCAAGTGCTAATTGCGAGCAGAAAACATAGTTTATAGTAAAAGATAAATTAGTCATGCCATGTAGGAGGTTATTTTTTCCACTTTGTGGCAGCCCAAGGATACTCTCAAAAACTGACAATTACTGAAACTCAAAAATGTGCTTTCATGGTGGTTTTCATGACAATAAATTACAGTTTTACCACTACAGCTGGGTTTATTTGATATAGGGGAGTCAAAGGCTTCAAAAGAAGACATCATGACAACCGCCTGATCAGGGCCAAATCTTTGGTGCGTGAAGGCCGTGACAAATTTAGGCTCCTTATTGACATTAATTAACAGATTGTCTAGTTTCATTTATGTGATGCCTTTAGAACGTCAGCAAATGGCAAAAAATGCTGACCATAAATTTACAGAGCCATAGACGATGCCATAAAACATTTTCACCCACTGACTGTCAAAAATATTTTGGTCATGATCACAGACTGAGGAAACCAGAAAATATTTGCATTAGAATATTTATCGCCAGTGAGGTTTTTTTTTGACATTATTGCTTAAAACGACTTATTATTATGACTGATTATAGCATAAACTGTGTATCAAGACTGAGTCCTTAGTTCAAGCCCAGCCTCTGTGCTATATGTCATCCCCTCTCTTCTTCCTTCTATGACTCTCCTCACCTGTCATTTTTTAAATGAAGCAGCAAAAAGTATCTATCTTATCTTTAAGAGTCAAAATTATTGCAGATTAATTTTTGCCTCATAAGTTTACTCACTACTTGTTTCAGCTCTCTACCGCAAATGTACTATTCATCTTGATTGTACAATATATATTTGAATGGCTTAATGTGTAATTAATTTGCTCAAGAAAACATCATTAACTTTGTTTAGAAAAAGGCAATTCTTTCAGTCCAGCGGGATCACACAGGACATTATTAAAAGCAGCTTATTCGTTTAAGGTTTAACTACCAAACTCGCTGTAGCTCTCTTAAAAGTTTCCACATTCACTGAGACACCACAACATAGACGATGTTTTGAAAGAGTTTGAACCATAAGAAAGGTTTTTTTCTCCCCTGAACCCCCTTCTAAGCTCAGCTGCTCAGAACAACAATTAACTCTTGACCTCAAATAATTGTATTATTACAAGGGTCGGCTTGCCTTAACAGCCCTTGCCTGAGTTAGTGCCCCGCAGCAGTGTCAGACGTCATTGAATTACCTTCTGAACCACAGAAGGAGTTCTAGCTCCTAACAAATTGCTTAGCTGTGTTTGTCTTGACACCTTCTTTCTGCACTGAAAAACTTGTAATTTTTCAAACGCCAGCTCAAATAAAGCACTGCTTCGGGTCAACATGACGCTAGGAATGAATGTTTAGAGACATTATTAGACAGCTGGTGCCAGGTTACCTCTTACAGCCAAGGCAATTTGATAATTTAGGTTGTTAGAGTGAATAAGCTGAAGGCCAAAGACAGCGTCGTTATGCTGTCAAAATAATCTCCCACGCTCTGGGGTCACTGTCACAGTCAAACTCATTGTGTCATTTTTCAATCCTTCGCCTGTCTGAGTTCTGTCTTCTTTGGGATCTAACAGAGCCTGCTGTGTGCTTATTCGCACCCACTTGTGCCCTGCCAGCAGAGCTCTGTGGACGGGGAAGCAATTTAGTCTTTTTTAATATTTGACTGAATTACAGGAGCAAATATTGGATTGAACCAAGTTTCCTCTGGTTTACCTGTGCACACATTCACTTGGACATTTTCTCCGTGATAAATAGTAACAGATCATGAATTTAAAGCTTATTAGAGATGGCTCTGTCAGTGCTCTGTATGCAGCCGCTCATGGTTTTATTTATGAGAGCTGTTTGACGAGGAAATTGCAGGTTTGATTTTTGCATGTCCCCAACTTGATGAATTGTCAAAAGCAAATATTGAGAATTCACATAGATAGACGGACATTGGTCGCCTGTCACATCCAATAAATACACAGTTATACATTTACTCTGGCTCTGTAGAAATGTAGTTGAGAGAAAATAGTTTCCTGGTACATGTCTAAGAAGTCTTTTCTTAAGCTGTGTTGACATGGTTAACATATTTAAAGGAGCTAATGTATGGCATTTGAAGATAGTCATTGACATAACTGTAGTCAGTTAACGCTTCTTCTCACTTTATTTTGGCAGATCACGAACATCACCAAGCTCAAAGACTTTCTGCTGCAACACAGAAAAGATTATGTGAGCGCTGGAAGGTAAGCCGCTCTAAAGTGTCACAGTTATCCACAGCAATCGACAACAGCAGCAGAAAAAAACCTTCAAGGCTGCAGGAAATGCCGGAGAAGAGACCAACACTTTTATTCTGACAAAAATTCACAAAAGGTCAGGAGTCAGGGCTACTTGAAGGTACTGTCAGATATGTCTCCAGTGTGTATGTGTGCTGCAGGGGCTGTCTGCTGGCACAAGGTCAGCAGCAAGTAGGGTGGTCCGTAGCGGCAGGCTCCAGTCTAATTGTCTGGAATAATTGAGCTGCAACCAAGTGAAGAACAAATCATGCCCTGGGACTAATCCAGGCCTTCCTCCCGTCAAGGTCCCCTCTGTGTTGTGTAGGTGTGGGTGTGTGGAGCAGCCTATGTTTTGTTGGGTTTGTCGATAAAGCCTCAGGAGAACACATTAAGTGAACATTAGAGATGTCAGTGGGTGGAGTGCAGCTATGTTTAGTGGTGGGAAAATTTATCATGGAGCCAGCAGTGGTATGTGCGAAAGTCTCATCTACCTTTAGCCTCGTCGTCAGCCGTTTTTGTTTTTTCCCCTTTCTGTATCAGCCTCCTTTTTCCACACTTTGACTTTGCCTGACAGAATAATGAGGGACTATGTATTTGACTGTAATCACTTCCTAATGTGTATAGAATTACCGGAGGCGATCATCTTTTCAGACTACGAATATCTGCAGTTCAAGTACATCCCTGATTCCAAAAATGGTGGGATGGCGTGTTTAAAAGTAAACATATCATAATGACAGTATTCAAGTGTTGGCAAATAATTTTTGGACCAATATTAAATTGGGTACAGCACAGAGATAATACTTGTAACTGCATATCCTTTGCAGGGTCATGGGGGGCTGGAGCTGATCCCAGCAGTCATTGGGCAAGCAGCAGGGTACACCCTGAACAAGCTGCCAGCTCATCACAGGGCTAACACATTGATATTAACAACCATTCACACTTACATTCACACCTACATGCAATTCAGAGTCACCACTCAACCTAATATGCAAGTTTTGGACTGTGAGGGAGCTGCAGACAGAAGGAGAACATGCAAAACGTGTCCTTGCATTGAATAATCAGGGATGCTCTAACAACAGACATCATTTGAATAGCAGCATATGTTTCTTAAAAACCTGTATGCACCTTTCAGGATTAATAGCACCTTAACAAATGTGCAAGTCACCTGCTAACACAGGCTCTTGCTTCTTGACATTGTGCTTGTAACAATCTGGATGGTCTTTTTTTTTTCTTAAACCCAGAGGGCATGACGTCCATGGTTTCCAGAAAGAAATTTAAAATGTAGACTTGTCAGACCACAGCACACTTTTCCACTTTGCACCAGTCCTTCACAAATGAGCTCCCACTCAAGAGAGGTCACATTTCTGGATGTTATAGATACACGGGTATCAACTGCAGAGAAAGTCTTAACTTGCATATGTAGATGCAGCGTTTAAACAGTGTTTAACAACAACAGCTTTCTGAGCATTCCCAAGTCCATGTAGTAAAACCCTTTCTACTATCGTATTGGTCTTTTATGCAGTGTGGCCCCGAGGGACTGAAGGTCACTGACATTTAATGTTAGAAATTCATTAGATTTCCTGTATCTTTTAGTGATGTTATGGGTCAAAGTATTATATTTTCTGTCAACTGACTAATCATTTCATTTTTATTATTTTTATGTCCTAGTTTGTGTTTATACTAAGACTCTTTACCAGAATTGGTTTGTTTAATCAAACAAATTCAAAATTCATTTCAACCAATCAAAACTCACTGTTGCAACAGAATAAATAATCATTTTCGCCACCTTTATAGTCTAAGGACTGTCATTGTGTCTTGAGATGCATCTCATGTCCACCAGAGGGAGACATTAAGTCACAATCACACACCATCATGGCTGTGTCTGAGTCACTGTAATAATATGACTATTTAACTATGTGATTGTGTGGAGTTTGCATGTTTTGCTTATGCTTGTTTGTTTGTGCAGCTTTCCTAAGATTATTTACTGGCCCATTCGTGGAGGCTTAAATATATGTATGATTATTCAAGTGTTTCTCTGCCATCTGCCTAGTGCATGCAGGGATAGCAATCTGCCTTTCATAATGCTGAACAGGAATATCTGGGGAGCACAAAAAGTGGTTGAAAGCATGAATCAGCAGGAGGAAGGCAGTGCTCATAAGAGTTTTTGCTTGGACGTCAGATAACTGATCAGCTTTTGATACTTGCACTGAAAGTTTTTAAACTTGTTGTGATTGTTTTGTGTTTTGTGTGTTTTGCAGTCTCATCTCATCAGATGTCACCCGTATGACGGACAGTGAACGCGATCAGATTGACCAGGATGCTCAGATCTTCATGAGGACGTGTTCCGAGGCCATCAAGCAGCTTCGCAATGAAGGTGTGTGCTTGTTTCACTCAGCAGCAAATCAACTATTTAGTAAATTATTGTTAATAAAAATGTTTTTCTCCATACATTTAAGAGATCTCAACCCAGATTTTATTTTCAAAATTTACCTCTCACGTGTGTTAACTTTCAAAACATCAACTGAAACTAAATTGGATTTGTTGTTAACTTTCTTATACTTAAACCCGTCAGATTATCTTTAACTAGTGAATTTGTTGTTGTTGTCCCTGCAGCGGAGAAGCAGGTGACATCAGCTCAGATAAAGGAGCACAGAGGGGCAGTGCTGGACCTCATTGAAATGTATCTAAAAGGTAAGTGTGTGCAGCTCATCGCACTTTAGATGGCATATGTCTTATAGCTTGTCTTCCGTGGACTATTTTGTATGCATTCGTTTGTTTATCTTAAGGAAGTTTACTGGTTCGGGGGAGCAGTGTGTAGTAGTGTGTGATCCCAACAGATTGGTTGCATTGCTTTCAACATGAGCTGCTGAACACATGATGCACATCTAAAATTACTGAACCAGTACTTTAATAACAGGAATGCGTGGTTACATCATGTGTATCTTAATTGTTTTTAGGAGTATGTAAACTGTATTCTGAGCAGAGAGCAATTAGAGTCAAGAGAATGGTGGACAAGAAGCGGCTGTGAGTATTTGCAACAAGACCTTTAATAAGTTCCTCATCCACATCAGTTATCATTGCTTAGCATCATTTTAGGACTGCAGCTATAAAAAATTGCTCCTGATCAGCATGACTATGTGCTCCGGGGTTTAGATCAAGACTGGCACCAGAGTACCCAAGTAGAGTGGAGAAAATGCCCGAGGTGGAACCCACAGAGGAGAAGACTGTCAAGGAGGAAAGTTCTGGTAAGTCAGTGAGTCCCCTGAGACACAAGCTTCTGCTTCTGTGGCGTCACAAAGACTGGCACACGAAACGCTTATCCATGTTCATGCTTTACTGACCATGGCCTCTTCTCTATTGTGTATTTAGCTATTTCTGTGCCCTTTTAAGTGCACTGGATTTCTTGTGTCTCAGGAAAATATAGGACTACTGACAGAAATGGACTGTGACTGTGTAAATCTAAAAAGAAACATACTGGCTGGACATACTTGAACTACTAGACACATTTGCTCAGAAATATAACATTAAAAGAATTATAGCAAGAATACCAGGAAAGCAGTCTATAGTGCATTTTAGATGGTTATTATTTGTATGTTGTATATAAGTGATCCCCTCATTGTTTGCTTTTCTACAGTCATCTAAAGGCAGCATCTACTACACATCCACATGTTTCAGCCTCTAATTTAAAAGTGCCGTGCCACAGCGCTGCACCATTATGCCTGATGATTCATTGTGGGTGCTTTGATTAAATCACAACCATTAACTTTACATAACACAAAGCACTGGGTGCAGGGAATTGTTAACATGTAGGGATGTACTCCATAGCTTGCAGTGGCAACTCTTCAGATAAATGTTCCCAGTCCTTTCTGCATAACCAATTGTTCTGGATACCATCTTCATCCATATCATCAACCAAAAACACAGCTTACAGGAAGCAACAGCGGCTTACATTGTCAACTCTATTCCAGATTTACCAGCAACATGGCATTATGATGTGTTACTGCCCAATTATAACCATAATGGTTTGTGTTAAATTTGATAGTAGTGAGTCAGAAAGTATGGTGTTAACATTATCATTATGTGAGCCATTAAAACGACTTAAAGACAAGAGCTCGCGACCTTATTATCTCTTAAGAGAAACAAAAAAGGGCACCAGAATAAATGTAGCACCTTTGTTACAGACATATGTTTTGCAAATTAAAAAAAAAACACTTCAAATAATTGTAATTTTATTTGTAAATGCTGTTCCTGTGTTTTAAGCTCAAAAGAATGACTTTTTTGTGTGAGGGAAACATGGGAACTGCTCTTAAAGTAGCTCACAAACAGTCAACATAAAAAGACTCATCATTGCCTTCAGCAGCATATTTTTTAATGTATATGGTCACCTTGCTACTGAACCTTTTAGACAACAACATTATTCCTGAGCTTTGAGAAGCCCCTTTTCACTCTCCTCCATCTAATGAGCCATTTCCATCCAGTACCAATGAGAGTGTGCAGCCAAGGTATGAGGCGAGTAATGTCTAATAATGATGATGATCACCACACTGCTACAATCCACACTGCATCTACTCCCACTCGCTGCTACAGTATTTCACACTATTGAGTGCAATTTGGTTGGATGTAAAGTGACTGTAAATGTATCCTATTTAAATAAGCATTGGAATAAATTTCCGTAAATAAACACAAAGATTATATTTGCCTCCTTCAATGAAAGAATTTGCCACAAACGAGCAGATCAAATGAAAATAAGCCATGACAGAGTGCATGTTCATTGTTTCTGTAGATACATAAAGACTTTTCAAGTTGTCTGTTTGTTTGCTGTCTTGTAGAAAAGAGTGTGTCAGAGGTCCAAAACAACCCTGTCAACCTGTGGGAGGAGGGTCGGATTGAGGATGAGCTCTCTCCTGAGGAGATCCAGATGGTGTGTTATTATTTACTTTGTAGAGGTCAAAACAGTTATAATAAAACAGTCAAGTATATTTGTACAAAAGCACACAGTAAATTTAGCGGTGCCTTTTTCCTGAATTCTCGTTGAGGGTTTGTGGTTCAGATATTCAGAAGTAAATTCCACGGTCTAGTTACACTGAATTAAGATGTGACATCGACTTAAGCTTTATTGATGCAGAGTTCAAGGATTCTATGTTTCTGTCTAGTTTGAGCAGGAGAACCAGAGGCTGGTGAGTGAGATGAACAGCCTGGTGGATGAAGTGAGGTGAGTCGCCCACAGCGCACGTCGCTTTCCCTGTTTATTAGGTTTGCTCTGTACAGCATAACTGTTACCAGGAGAGGTCAGTGATTACCCTTTTTAAACAGTGATGGGAATGGGGAAATTATTTACTAGAGAACTGTGGCAAAATCCAGAGACACTCTAGTGTGAATGTGTTACACAATATCACTCCCTCTCCTACTGCATTATCATAGCAAGATGACAATTATGTGAAATGCCAGATGTGGATTCAGGCTGGATTATAATTACCCTAGACATAGGTGTTTGCAGATGAAATTATTACTGTGTTAGCCTGAGAAAATCACTGACATGTTTGTCCCACAGGGAACAAAATGGTCCTGAGGTGAAAATTATCAAACACCATACCTGCCCCTGCAATACTTATGTCATCTGCAGCGGTTAAATATGCTATGCACACTGTTGTAATGGATAATTTTATGCTTTCCACGTCAGACAAATCTAGGGGAAGGTGGTGGAGATCTCTCGACTGCAGGAGATATTTGCTGAGAAAGTCCTGCAACAAGTGAGCTGATTTTCTTTCTTTTCAATCACTGGGTCACTTAAATGCACAAGTATTCTGAGAAGAGGTTGTACATGAACTCTCATTTTCTGTGACAGGAAACAGAGATAGACAGTATTCATCAGCTGGTCGTTGGTGCCACAGAGAACGTCAAAGAAGGCAATGAAGACATACGAGAGGTAACGTTGCCAAAACGGAAACAGCTTGTTATTGACTCTGCATGTTTTCTTTATACTTTGTCATGTTGCCATGTATACTAGCCTTGTGACATACTAACCTTACAGCCTGACAAAATGTGCTTTAGAGTTGCAGTACCTGAACATAACTAGCATAGCGGGTCTCCATTCACCCAGAGTTTTAGGTTCTGGGGAGTTGGCAATACATCATATGTTGCCCCTATCAAAGATCTAATACTACTTTCCTCCATACTCCACAGATCTTTCCAACTAAGCTTTTTCTTCTCTTCAACCAGTTCAACCACTGTCCCTGCTTAGCCTGGCCACTGCCTTTGTACCCCTAAACATTTCCTCCTGTCTACGAACCTGCTCCACAACTAGCTTTCTCTTCTCTTTGGGACCTTCTCTACTCCACACCGGTTGCCTGGGCCAAGCCCCAAGCCTCCTCTGT
>JAPZDW010000012.1:19204720-19220228 GCA_029814725.1 Acanthurus nigricauda
TGAATTCTTGTGATTTGGCCTCAGGAGCTCTGAGCCCGTTAGTTGGTGTGAAACCCTCTCAGCTGGAAAGCCCCTTGACCTTGTTCTCCAAGCACAGAGAACCTGGATGTGTGTCATCACACATCCAGGTTCCTACTTGGAACCGAGTTTCGGTACCCAACCCCAGTCACTAAAACAAACACTAATATTGCTTGGCTGAAAGTAAAAGTTTTCTATTTATTTCGAGATGAGACTTTGCATATTTGTTCAGTGGTTGTATGTGGTCTGAGTTTGGTTGTCACATCCTGTGCTGCATGTCAGTGAAGTCGTGCTTCCTCTGTGAGCATACAAATACACTGGTTAAGTCGGCAGCTGGTAGTTTTGTATTTGCATGCATAGTTTTGATCTTGTGGGCCTTTTTAAAATGGCGACAAAGTGTCTGGCTCTAGCTGTTTGTATGGTGATGCATAAAGATGTCAGTCGTATAGATCACTGCATCCATCACTTTGGTGTGTCCTCCTGATGCTTACCACAGACAGCACACCATAGAGTGCTAGCTGTATAGAAACAGGAGGGACATTGAATTCTCCTAACACATCTGCTCAGCCAGCTGTTATTCAGTGGGGCAATAATGTTGAGTGAGACACCCTCTGAGGTTGATTCACACGTACTAATGGAGTGTTGTTCAGCTCCAGTGCTTCTGGCATTGCGGTGTCTTCACGTGTGTCTTACCAACCCTTGTTTTGCATGTGCAGTGAATGGTATGGCTACCACTTCCCAGAGCTGATCAAGATTGTGCCTGACAACTCAACATACTGCCGCCTGGCTAAGCTCATTGGAAACAGAAAAGAGCTCAGTGAAGAAAGTCTGGAGAGTCTGGAGGAGGTGGTAATGGACAACGCCAAGGCACAAGCCATCCTTGAGGCATCACGCTCTTCCATGGGTCAGCAAAATATTTTTTATTTAGGCATTTACATGAAAATGTAAACATGCATTGAGTGTCTTTTTGTGAAATGTATTTCTTTATCATGTGTTAGTCCATCTGAACAAAACATTTGACTTAAAACCACACCGTGCCCCTTTTTTGCCCACGTTGGACCAACAATTGTCCTTGGTGATAACACAGGGGGGCAGAGTAGCTCTCTCATAAACCTGTAGTGAAGGCACAAATCATCACTGCGGATCCTGTCGGGAGAAACAACCGCACATATTTGAGCTTATGTAATTATTTAATATTTTCATGATTTGGGGTGAATAGTTGTATGACTCTGATCAACATTCCCCTAATCCTTCCTCTCCAGGTATGGACATTTCTCCTATTGATCTGATCAACATTGAGAGATTTTCTAATCGTGTCGTGTCTCTGGCTCCCTATCGACTGGAGCTGCAGGAGTACCTGCGGTCCAAGATGAGCCAGGTGGCTCCAAATCTGGCCGCTTTGATCGGAGAAGTGGTACGTAAAAGTTCAGTTAGTTTATTTGGAGCGTCTGTATTATGTTTGATGGGACCAATGATGTAATACCAAAATCTGTCAATCCACTGAATCTGTGTGCTGACAAACACATCAGGTGCTGATGGTCCTCATATAAAGTGTGCACAGTATACCTGACAGTAAAATCGTATTTTAGTAATTAGCTCCAATGAAGCTCTGTTTGACTCTGAGACTGACTCATTTTTGTTTTTTCAGGTGGGAGCTCGTCTGATCTCCCATGCTGGCAGTCTAACCAACCTGGCCAAGTACCCGGCCTCCACCGTACAGATCCTGGGAGCAGAGAAGGCCCTGTTCAGGTACTGGGGCACCCCCTCCCTGCTGGGGCAAAAAGTGGCTGCTGTGATGGCAGGGCTGGGCAGGAGCAGAGCAGGGTGACTGGAGGGGACATAACTCTGAAGTCTCCTCTGGAGTGATCCCTCTCGCCCTAATGCACCCCCACAGTCTGAGCAGCCACTCACAGCTCTGAGGTAGAAAATCTGAAAAGCTAGTCAAAGCCCACTTAGCTCCTTTGTTTTTTTCATACTGAAATTTGTGGGAGATGCAAATTGTGACTGGACACTCTGGACACACTTTGAATTGGTCTCCACTGGAGGCATGAGAATGTTCTTGAACTGAATTTTCATTTAAAGAGCAAAAATAGGCAGAGATGTCCATTCTTGAAGTGTATTGGAAAACTTTTTTGGACTAGTTTAGATTTTTTTTAAGTGCTATTTCTCCATATGTGCACAACAGGGTTTTGTCCTGCAGTTGCTGAATTATCAATTTGGAACTGACCCCTAAATGCAGTTCGGACTGACCTCTTATTATAAACCCCTGTCTGTGTTTAAGGGCTCACCAAAACTTTGCAGTCATTTAATTTCCTGAATTTGGTGTCCTCAAGACACAAAGCTCCTCTTTCTGTGTTCTAAGTGATTACTTTGCTCCCATATCACTTAACTTGCATTTGTCTGTGGCATAGATGCACTCATCTCCAGGGGTTCAGACTTTCTCTAGTGCTAACTGGACAAACTTTTTGCTGTTTGAGTGTGCTTCTGGATTGTTAAATCAGCCGTATCTTCTCAGAGCCCTAAAGACTCGTGGCAATACCCCCAAATATGGACTCATCTTCCACTCAACCTTCATTGGACGCGCCGCAGCCAAGAACAAAGGTCGCATATCCAGATACCTGGCAAACAAGTGCACCATCGCCTCACGCATCGACTGCTTTGCTGGTGAGTGACAGGCCTGAAATGCACCGTGTTGGCTCACAGCTCATGTGTCTTAATTGCAATGATGCTCATATTTTTCGTCAACAGCATTCATCCCTAGGGTTGATGTTGAAAAGCTCATTTCTGAGCAAAGCAACATGCCTGTCAGACACTCCAGCTTTCAGTGATTTCCTCTGCTAACTCAGATTAACTTTCAGTGATTGGTGTCTTGCAGAGGTACCCACGAGTGTATTTGGCGACAAGCTGCGTGAACAAGTGGAGGAGCGTTTGTCTTTCTATGAGACCGGCGAAGTGCCACGCAAGAATGTGGATGTTATGAAAGAGGCTGTGAAGGAGGTGAGCATCAAAAAACATCAGACTTTGTCCAAGTGGCAGCATGTGAGAGGCTGGGTTGTACACTCAGCAGTATATTGGTCAGCTGTCTATTCAAATTTATTTGTTGCCATGGTTTCTGAATGCTCCTATTTTATGTGTAGAGTCTGTGAATGATGACAAGTCTTTCCCTGACATCACTGTGGGGGTAAAAACTGATTTAATGAGCCTGACGCAGCACTTTAAGTCTTTGAAAAACAATGTTTTCACCCTGAAACCTTGTCATTTCATTTTATTTTATTGTTTTTCCCTCCCCAGGCTACTGATGTTGCAGCCGAGATCAAGCGGAAACTAGAGAAGAAGGAAAAGAAGCGCAAGAAGCGTGAAAAGAAGCTGAAAGAACTCGAAGCAAACGGTGCAACGAATGGTGAAGCTGAGGTAAGCCTTGGCTTTGAGCACTTGGCTGTGCATGTTTTGATTTGAGATTTGACCCACATGTATGGTCCTGTCTCAGTGTACGACATGCTAGATCAGCCTGACTCCGAACCATTGGCTGGTCCCAAACAATGGGCCTGATCACTGAAGTGAGTCAGACATTGCAGCCACATATGGGTTTGTTACACATTCAAGGCTTGCTTAAAAACAAAATAATATTTTCATGTTCCTTTTTTTGAATTTCTTTGCAGATGGAGAATGGAGAAGACACCGTAGTGAAGAAGAAAAAGAAGAAACAAGCAGCTATGGAGATGGAGGTGCAGGCAGAGGAGGAGACCCCTGTTGCAGAGAATGGAGCAGAGGAAACTCCCGGCAAGAAGAAAAAGAAACGAAAGGCCGAGGAGGTCCAGGCAGAAGAGGTTGCTGCCACAGATAATGGAGCAGAGGAAACTCCCGGCAAGAAGAAAAAGAAGCGAAAGGCTGAGACGGAGGAGGCGGAGCCTGCAGAAGAGGCCCCAGAAGCACCTGTGTCTGAAAAGAAGAAAAAGAAGAAAAAGGAGGCTGCGGTGTAGAGAATGTGGACAAAGACTGAATCTCTATTTTTGTGTACAGTTTATTTTTATCCATTTTACTCAATCTGAGACTAGTCCATGTAAGCAGCTTTGTTTTGCCGTCTTTATTTTGTTTTTTTGCAACCTCAAAGCAGGTTATATTGCAAAGAAATGTTTATAACTGTGCCTTGAAGTCAAAGAAATTTACTTGTCATTCTGTAAATAATTTATCAATTAAAACCTTTTGTCAGGTAAAAACTTCATCTGTCATGTTTTAAAGGTTCAGGGTCACTTCCTTTCACACTCGCTGAGACTGCACTTCTGTTACCTTTGCAGTGTGTTAGTGGCTCTCCAATTGCTAATAGTATTTTCATATCCCTTTTTTCAGGACTTCATCTTTTTACATAATTGGACTACCACTTGCTGAGCCTGTATGTACCTCATATCTAATCCTTTGAAAAGCTTTATAAATAAGCTGTCAGACTTCAACAAGTCATCCAAGCAAGTGTTAATGATGCAGAAACATTTTACATCTAGTTTAGCGTTTGCAGCAGAGGGTTATTTCAGGATAACTGGCAGGCCCACTTCCACCGACATGGTGACAACATGTCAGTATGTTACAAAGAGCATAGGATTTGTGAAACTCATCTCTAAGACGACTAGTATTTTATTTCTTTAAACTAAAAGTTCCTAATAAAATTACCTCCATGATTTAAGTGGGCTTGAGTAGTAAGGTGGCTCACTTGAAATCAACGATTTCTCTTGAATGTCTGTCTGCACAGGTTTAACCAATGTTAATGACCATGGCTGTGCACTAATGAAGCCAGGATATTTGCATGTTGTTACTGGCTACACCTCTGAAGGTGTCTAACAGCAGGATGTCGCAGATAACTAAAAACAGATCTTTCAGAGTTAACTGCTGTAAATGATGGGAATGTTAACACTATTAACATCCCACAGTAGTTAAATGACAAGTATTTTGATTCAACCTAATGACCCCGCAACTGCCTTCAAACTGACTCAAATTTTTTGTTTTTGGCTGCACAAATCATGTACCACATTCCATGGACTGGAAAACCTCAGAGGGCACATGTTGAAAACAACAACAAAAGCCCCTTAAGATCCATTATAGCGTTCATTCAAAGCCTCCAGTGAACTGCTGGCTTACCCTGAGGACACTACAGAAAACTCACTGCTCAGTTGATTTAAGCTCATCAGAGGTGCTGAAGCTCTGCACATTATATGATATGAAAAGCATCTACATGCCCTCAAGGTTGAATTTTGTCAAAACTGGGATTGTTTGGACATTTTCCCATCAAAAATCAAAACACAGAGAATCTGTTAGAGGCACTGACACTGCTACTGTAACCTGCAGCATTATTGGATTAATGTATAGTTTTATATACTTTTTTTCTCTAAAATCAATATCCAATGAACAGCCTAAATAGCCAGTGTATTAAATCAAAACCAAATATGGTCCCTAACTTCATTTCCACTTTTTTACCTGTTTCTGGTGCCTGAACCTGCACATCTTGACGACTGACCTTCAGAGTCAGTACTTTCTGTATTTTGGCTTCTGCCAAAATAACCCACAAAAAGCACTGGATTCATTTCTGCCTTCGCCCTGAACAAGTCTTGGTTATTTAGATTATCAAATACATAAAAAGTTAAGTGTTTGTTGACCTCAAACAGTCTTGCATTGTATGATTAGAAAAAAACACATAAAAAATTACAACTTGCTCCTAAAAGATTAGAAGAATGCTGCTTGTGCATTAAAGTTGTGGGTCTGAGTCCAAAAACAATGTGGTTAGTAAATAGTGATGCCAGACCCATGCAAACTGTTCATAACTTTTAATTTGGACAACAAGGATTAAACCAATGTTAAAATGACATCAAATCCAAGGCCTGGCTGATGAAAGCAGCCAACTAGTTAAAGAGTTGAGGAATGAGAGACAGATGGGAGGGGGGGGAACTGGGGCAAAAAAGTAAAGTCAGTCTATCAACTCAAGTCACCCTCAATATAAGGATTCACAGATGCGGGAGACCAAAGTTACAAAAACATATTTCCTCTAAAATAAAAAAAGGCCTTTGCCATGAAAATGATGTGTAGAATCTATGTACATCATTCTCAATTCATGTATGCATAAAAAAAAAATCCACATCACAAGATGCTTGTGTTCAAGTATATTCACCAACTTCATCTCCATGATTTAGCATTCTTTCCACATTTTTTTTCGAAATAAAATGACCTTCAAAGTAAAAACAAAATGCAGAAAACCACATTTTATGTCCTACCAATACATATATACTGTATAAATACATACATAAATATATTTTACATACAACAGCCATAAATTTGAAAAGGTGATATACAGAGCAAAGGGGAGGGGGGGTGGTAGTGTGTGTTTTAGCTTGTATTGTAAAATGATCTGTCCCTCTACGATCTCATCAGTCAGATACGCAGGTGTGGTGCCGCGTGTTGGTGTTTGTCCATGCACGCACACACGCACGCACACACTGTAGATGTAGTCATCTCAGTTGGCCCAGTAGGGGGAGCTGCCATAGCTCGACTTGTTGACTTGGCTCTTCTGCTGCAGGCTGCTGGACTGTCCACGCTGGCTCGGAGCACCCTGAACATGAAGAGATGCCGGTGTGAAACATCTGAGGAACTTTCGCTTGAGACACTGCTGAAAAGATATCTGCGAGTGTTACCTGTCCATCCTGAGCTAGGTGGTGGTGCAGCAGTTGTGAGTGTGGTTGCTGGTGAGGCAGGATATGGAGGAATGGGGCCGGTGCATAGCCTCCAGGAGCTGCTCCAGGGTTCAGAGGCCCTGGACCCCCCAGTGCTGATGGCAGGCTAAAGGGAGGAGGGGTCCCCGCATGGAAACCCTGCTTATCAAAAGACTGCAGGTGGAGTATAAAGGAAAATTACACTTAAAACCTGTTAATCATTACCAGATCAAAAAGGTGGGTGGGACGTTTCGGTGTTTGAGGCTCACCTGGGTCTTATTGTAAACACTTCCACTGATGTCTGGCACACCCGAGTTACTGGACGTCACTGAGACGCCTGACAAATGACAGCAATGACATGTACATGTTAAAACTCCAAACAGCTTCAAATATACAAATTAAGACGTTACACAGAGCGAATGTTTCTCCTCTTACCCTTCCCAGGCCCAGTAGCAGCAGATTTGGCTTGTGCCTGTGAGGAGGAGTTGTATCCTTTACTGTAGTCCACTCCTGCTGGCCCTGCTGTCAGCTCCTCATACCCTGGACATGAAATCATCAACCTCAATGTTCACACTATACACACTTTTTTCATCATAAAACCCAGAATCAAATGAATTTCTCATACTACGAACATGATTTTTTACATCAAATTTTATTGTTTAATATACTTATGTGATTGTACTAACCTGAGCTGAAAGTGTGCTGGCCATAACCGCTGGGCTGCTGCTGTGTCTGTTGCTGGAAGGGGCTAGCTGAGGGGTTTCCCAGACCGAGGCCCATATTGTGCTGCTTGGCAGAGGCTGGTCCCGGGCCCCCAGGAGGAACAAACATGGTGGGGCCATATTGGAAGGCGGCAGCACTGGGAACAGCACCGGGCACCCCGGGGTAGTAAGGCAAGCCTGTGTAGCTGTAGCCTGGAGGCAGAAAAGCCTGCTGACTGCTGTGATGCTGCGGCTGGCCCTGGGGCTGAGGCTGGGCCTGAGGCGGCTGAGGCTGGGCCTGGCTCTGTCCTTGGCTCTGGCCCTGGGGGGGCTGCGGTGCCGCCAAGCTTGTTGTGGGGGGTGCTGGAGAGGTGGAGTCATTCCTGCCAAACTTTGTGACTTCACCTGAGAAAAAACAGACATGTCAGTTAAGAACAAATACTAAATGATAGGATTTTAGACGAGGTCAGCAAAGGCTGAAAGTGCTTTACCTGAGTAGGGGTTGTTGGCTAGGCTCCCATCTCTGCCGGAGAGAGTTGCTGTCGGGCCAGGGAATGTGATTCCATAGTAATCCTGCAAAGACGGCTAAAGGGACAGAAGGGGATCAGGGCAGGAGCCACACAACAACCAAGCAAGCTAAAACACTTGAATGACAACCAGAGAAGAAGAAATGTTCCAAAAGTGTTGTGATGAGGCTCACCATTGGCAGTCGGGACTGGAGCATATTGAGGTCCTCATAGCCATAAATCTGCTGCAAAACACAAAGTACATATACATTAAGCTGTAAAAAAGTGCAATGTGTCAAAACTCAGAGTACTGCTTAGAGGTTGTACACCTCCACAAAACCAGTAAAGTCTTGTTTTTATATTAATGACTGACTGCTCATATCTAGTTAAGGCTATGAAGGAATTCCATAAAAGGTAGTTTTTCAGTAAAATAAAAGTCATTTCTATATTGACATGTATGATTAAAGTGAATCATTTCTAGTGTGAGACATCCTGTCTTTGCTTAGAGAATATTTTTACGGAGGAACAAATTCTAATCAGTTCATTGGGTCAAAGACAATGTTTGAACCAAATCTAAAGAGATTTCTTTGGGGCATTCCTGAGATATCATGTTCATGAAAATAAAATGGACTGAAAGGAGGAGTGAACCTCAAACTTCAAGCTTCAAACATAATGCCTTTGACCACTGGTTGTTGCCTTTGCAGTCACAATAAAATTGTAAGCTACAGTCAATAATTATAAAGATACAAGGCTTCTTCTTGTTGTCTTCATCAACTGACAGAAAAACAAGCACACTGCAAAGATTTTAAATCATGAAGGGCTACTTACTGGATATGCTGGCAGTAGCCCCCCTGGGCCCATGATATACTGGTTAGGCAGTAGAGGAGGTACTCCCTGGGACAGGTTAGGAGGAGCTTTACCTGTCAAAACAATGAACCATCACTTTTACTGTTCTGTCATGTACAGAAACAGCAACACTTCAACCTGTATCATTATTGGAGCCAAAATAAGGTGAGAACTATCCACCACATTTTAACATTTCCAGTATACTCTGTGTGTGTGTGTGTATACCAGTGGAGGAGGAGAGTAGAGGTGTGGTCCGTGGCGCAGAGAGGTTGGATGTGGCAGTAGCTCCATTGGAGCCAAGTCCCAGTGCTGTGGTGGTGGCAGTGGCAGCAGAGTGAAGTCCGGTGGTGCCAGCGATACCACCAACTGTGCTGCTCATGTTGTTACTCATGTTAGGCATGTTAGTTAGGTGGCCAATGCTGCTGCTACTGTTGCTGCTGTTGTGGGTCGAGTGGAGTGCTGAGGCTGAGGGCTGCGATGATGTGTAGGAGCCAGAGGAGGGGGCTAGGGAGCTTACGCTGCTGCTGTCAACACTGGTGTACTGAGGATGCAGGGAAGTGAAAGAGATGGGTTAAATTTATAGTAAGTGCAGCATCTGATTTCATTTTGCAAGGCATGTTCATAGTCTGTGTGTACTGGCATTTATTTACTACAGATCTTAAACTTTTTCTACACTGTGGACACTGTTTTCTAAATGTGAGGCATGTGAGCACATTTCATATGCCCAACTCATATAAACAGCAAAGTAAGCAACACAAACCCTTTGACCAGTGAATATTTGGATATGTCTGACTGCCTGTATTAAAATGGTAGCATGTCATATAATACAAATATGGCTGAAACCATGCAGCTTTACACTGTAGATGATAAATTCAGCTTATTTGATATAATCCTACAACGTTTTTGGTTGTTGTGCTTGTGGAGGATGAGACAGGAACTTACAGTGAGAGAGCTTGAGCCCATAGCTGAAACTGAGGAATGACTGCTTACATGACTGTAGTTTGAAGGCAGAGAGAAGAGTGATGATCAGTGCACTGTTATGGAAATGACACTTTCATAAAATCTTTACTATGTACATGTGTGGCATGCAATTTTTTGCTGAATGCAAGAGACAACTTTTAGCCTTAAAGGAGTATCACAATGTATTTATAAATAAACTACATAAGAAAATGATCAGTAGTAGCTAGTCAAAGGCGGTGATAGGTCTGCCATGTGTGTGTCACCTGTTGAGTGAGTTGAGCTGGCTGGCTGAGGGCAGGTCCTGTGCCAGGTTGGAAAGCGTAGTGGAGCTGTGTGCGGGCAGGGTGGCGGGTAAGTGAGACGAGGGTGCTGAGGGACCGTTGGCGCTGATGTTCATAGACGGCGACTCTGGCTTCGGTGTGGAGGACGCTGATGAAGCTGAGAGAAGTAGGACAGAAGAGGTCTTAATTTTTAATGGACTCAGAATAGCTAAGCCTAAGAAAGATGGCTTTTGGAAGACATTAGCAATAGAAAGTATGCACTGAACCAATGAATCAATGGAAGACAACTTACTGTCTAGAGCAGCAGAGGACCTCACACCATTCACACCGTTCTGGTGATAAAAAAAAAAAAACAGCTGAGTGTTGGCATGTACTGACAACAGATCAAAATTATTTAAGCATTTACGAAGCAAACTTACATTATTTGAACAAGATTGGCAAATATCAAATCTAAACAGAGGTTATTCTTCTTCCAACCCTGTTTGGTATTTGGGTTAAAGAGCTGTTTTAAGGGTCAACACACAAATTTTCAGAATTTTAGAAAAGAATTTTAAACAAAACCCTTAACCTAAATTTGAAACAAATGCTTTAACGGTCATTGATTTTGCACAGATAGTTTCCAGCATGAGGTTGACCCTCAAGGGACCTGCTGGCCTGCAGCCGGCAGTTTCTCAGTGTCACGCTGCTAACAGAAAACACAGAAATGGGATGCAGTTTTCTTCTTTGAAGCAGGCTGCATCATTTGAACAACAACACTTTCCCCTTGAGGAATATTTGAATGTGGATCATTAATCCTCCCAGCCAGCTACAAAAGGTCAAAAGCACTTAAAAGGGCAGGATGAGCATTTCTGTTGGCTATCTGTACTCACCATGACTGGCCCTGAGGCCTCTTTGCTCTGGGAAAAGGCCAGTCGTGTATGAGGGGGCATGGCCCCATCATAACTTCCCCCCACAGCGGAGAAGTGAGAGGATGAGGGTACAGAGGAGGAGCTGGTGGAGGCTGTTGAAGAAGAGGAGGGAGGATTGGTGGAGCTGACTGTCCCTAGTGAGGAGGGAGTGAGGGTCGGCAACGCCACCGAGGAGGAGTGATATACTGGCTCTGATGAAGAAAGGGACAGAGGCAGGGCAACAGAGAGAGAACTGCCCAGCGACTCACTGCAAAATGACAGATTAGATAAAATCAGCCCAACAGTTTGGTGTATTAAAAATATAATCTAAGCCTTAAGACACAAGTATACTGCATAGATGTGACAAGTCAGTCATCAGTCACAGTACCTGAGCGGTTTGGAGTACAGGCTTGTTTGGCTCTGTGCCCCTGGTCCTGGTGCAGAGGGGGCTGGGGCAGAGGCCGGTGTGGGCTCCCTGGTAGCTGCACTCACACAACTGTCCACAACTCCAAACTCTGGCAATGCCGACTCTGAGCCGAAGTCCAGTGCTCCAAATTGGAGGTTCAGTCCAGGGACGTCAGCTGAGCCTGGCATCTCTACCGCTGTGGAGGGGATCTGTCAGGAGGCAGGAAACACAGTCAGGTTTAAGGACCTGATACTCAGTTCAAACAACTTTTCTGTATTTTGTAGTTTACCAAAAGTTTTTTAAAAACTGTTGCTTCGTCCACCCAAATGGCTTTTCATCACCTTGAAGCTTGCAGCAACATATGCATCTGATTGTAATCATCATCTTTAGTCCATAAGTACACATCCCCTACCTTGGATGTGGGAGGTATCCTTCGTTTCTGGCCTTTGAGCTGCACCCGTTGCTGCTGTGGTGTACTGCCGCCCTGAGGGTCCAGCCCTGCGCTGGGGGCAGGAGGTTTAGCACCAGCAGCAGCCATCACTGAGCCTGCCTGTGCTAATGTGCTGGTGTGCTGGGGAGCAGGCGAGGCTGAAGCAGGGGGCGCTTGCGGTTGCGATGGAGGGCTGGGTTGCCGTGCCAGAGGCAAGGAGGGGCTGGTGTGTCTCTGAACCAGCTGGCTGAGCACAAGAGACGGCTCTGGCTGCAGGCCAAACTCACCTGCATACACAGCAAAGCACAGAATGAGGGTTATAAATAGCTTTACATACACGCCTTTTAACATTTGACAAAGACAAACAGACTTGTGTGGCTGCACTATGGCTGACCCTCCTGAACACTTACGTCTGAACTGTGACGACAGCGAGGTGCTGTTGGATTCTGAAGCCTTTATGTCCCAGCTAGATGAGGAGGGCGGAGGTACAGGTGCTCCCAGGCCAGGCAGTCGTCCAATGGAGGCGTTGCTTCCTTGGGTGCTGACAGGGGGTGCGGCCTGGGATGAGGGAAGTGGACCCAAGCCAGGACCCTTCAGCTGTTCCAGTATCTGAGCTCCAGCACTGGGCTGAGTCCTTTTGGCCTGGCCCAAGTCACCAAAACCAGCTCCCAGAACTGACGACTGGCAAAGACAGGTGGAGAGGGAGTGTAATCATGAGTCTCTGTATAAATATGATGCATGAAATAATGCGTATGAAGGGTAGGTGTCTAAAGCAACAGCTTTGTTTGTTTTGTTTTTTTACCAGAGCAGCATGTGCGTAGCTTGTGCTACTAGTGGTGCTGCGGCTGGGAGGCGGCTGCTGCTGCAGCGGTGGCTGGTGGTGGTGGGAGTTGGTAAAGACCAGGCTCTGGGAGGAAGAGGAGGAAGGTGGTTCTCTCCCTCCACCCACAGGCTTCTGCAGCAGAGAGGCGAGGTCCAGACTGCCACACAAAAAGAGTAGAGTTGGTTAGAAAATGCTTAAAGAACACCATGACAAAAGATAACAATGACATAGGTACAAGTTATTTGTATGAGACTGACTTTCCAATTGCAGTGCACTGTAAATTTGCATTATGTAACTATACCACCCAGAAGTTAGGCTACTTTTTATTGCAGACTAAATCCTTACTTGAAGGAACTTAAACTACAGAGCACTTTGTTTAACAAAGCTGTTAGTATTTGTTATGTAATTAATGTCCACTGCATTAAATGATTAGGGCCAATACACTAAATTATGACTGAGCCAGTTACTGACCTTTGCCCAGGTGTGATGTGATTCTCAGCAGCTGGTGCACATGACGAGGTGAACACTTTGGGTTCTGAGAGCTGCAGGAAAACAAATATAAACATAGGAGACAAAGGTGTTAAAAAATATACCAGAACATTCTACTGTGACTGATCCTTGAATGTGTTTCACTTTTGTTTCAACTCACACTGACATCCTCACTCCAGTCCTCAGGTGCCCAGTCTTCCAAGACAGTCCTCCAGGCAACTAGAGGACAAATAATGATAAGTCCCAAAGTTTGAATCGTAGGATGCCTGTAGCTTGTAGGTGTGAGACAACATACTCATACATAAATGCACTGCATCGCTTCCTCTTGCAGTACATAAATTATAATCTGGGACCAAATATTGATATTGCAGGTGTTCTAAATTTGATTCCCCTGCCAATTTGAATTAAGAGTCACAACTTCATTGCATGAGGCCTATTTTTTCTGCTTCCTATCGTTTTGGCAGCTTTGTATTAGAATGTTGGAACACATGGACATGAACAAGTTGCAGTCAGTGTGTGTGCATGTTAAAGAGGCACTAAGCTTGGACACTTTTGTGTACATTGTTTCATCTCATTTGCCAAATTTTGTGAAACTGACACCACAGTGCAGTTAATAAATATATAATTCTTGTTTTTTTTCCTCTTTAGGGATATTGTTTCTCCCTCAGTTACGCAGTATTTGTGATCTAATGTAGGTGACTGTCTCACAACATATCAAGTCTTGCAAAATTGCTGTATCATGATACCATCTTCATTGTAGGCAACATATCATGATAGCATTGAATCAAGAGTTACTCTGATTTTCACCACTGGTAGCTTATGAGCAGCTGCATTAAATATGCAGCTATGCAGTCCTGTCTGTACACAACTGCTTCTACAAGGCAAGAAAGACAAATCCTCTGGAAGAGAGCTCACCTGTCCCATCTGTACTGTTGTTGGCCACCGTGTCCCACACCTCAGTTTGTGTGGTCCCAGTTCCAGCCTCTGAGGTATAATCCGCAGGATTGAAGGTCCTGAGGAAAAAGTCAAGAAGGCGTATATTTAGTTACAAGGACAATAAACTAAAAAGGAGCAGGGAGTGGTTCACAAAGGGTAAAATTAGATTCAATTCATTATTTTCCTTTTAAATAGTGTCTTAAGTATTACTGTTTATTTTGTATGCTGATTCTTCAATTTAGCAAATCTATAAACAAAGGATGACTATGATTTCTGGCCTTTGGGTTTACAGTGTTGTGTTGAAGATTCAGCAAGATAAGTTTATTATCGTATTCTGTTTTCACATCTAGATGGGACTGTTGACTTAAGATTCAGTCTTTCTTGAACAAACACACTACAGAGTCTGTTGCACGGAAAATGCACCACTTAAACTTATACAGAAACCAAATCTCAGTCAACATAATAAAAAAACAAATCTTTTTCTGGCCTTAGAAACAAAACAAAACAAAGCAAAGAACTTTAGTACAAATAAAGTTACACCTAAAAGCATGCAAACGCCTGCTTGAATGTGTGTGTATGTCTGTGTGTGTTGTCATCGTACCCCATGCCCTGAGCTGAGAACCGGCTCCCTGCTGGTGCTCTGCCTCTGCCTCGACCTCCAGACCCTGAAACGTTCACACGAAGGTCAACAACATTCACTCAAGTGCTGGGTACCCATTTTTTGATTAAAAAAAAAAAAAGTCTCAAAAAGTTGTGAATATATTAAAAACAAGCAACGAGTGACATCAGCAACACATAGACATTCAGAGGTGAGTTATAAGTTATAAAAAAAATTTAAAAAATTATAAAAAAAAAGAGATTTTGTCATATATGTATAAACAAAACATACAATAAATCATTGGCGAGCAGAATTAAAAAAAATATATACAAAGATGTAGAGAATTGAGACAACACAAAACGTAACACAATAAAAATATTTACACACATACACTTTAAAGAGGATGACTGGCCTAGCCTCTCAAATTTAGACAGGAAGACAATTCTTAAGATGACAGGCTCCTTAAGAAAAATCCTGCAACCCACTGATGATTTGTGTATTTTGATCTCATATCAAAACATATCATGCATCTACAGGCAGCAAACTTCATTAAATTATATTGAACAGCAGTGAAATGATCAGATTTTCTACTGTTTATTAATATTCCAGCAGCAGTATTTTGTTCTAGCTGTAGTCTGCTGGCAGCTGATTAAGGTAAACCAGAGAAAAGTGTATTACAGAGGGTAAGGCTAGGTGAAACAAATACATTAACGAGTGTTTCACCAACAGAATTGGAAATAATGGAACCAATCTTGAAAATATTTAATGAATGGAAAAATGCAGTTAATATGCTCTTCAAAAGAGAGATTTGCATCAAGAAGGACATTGTGATTTCTTAAACAAGGGGTTTTTGTAACTGGGGGACAAGCTTTGCAGAAAGTGAGATTACAGAATTTATTTCTGATCTGATTTGGGCTACAGAGGAGCCTCCTAGTTTT
>JAPZDW010000012.1:19524121-19534223 GCA_029814725.1 Acanthurus nigricauda
CTGTCCAATTTTAGGTTATTCCTCTGTTCAGGTGCTCCGCAGGATGATCCAATACTTGAAGGTGAAACTAGAAACACTGCAGTCCATAGACTGATCAAACCCTAGCCTAGTGCATAATGTGTGTGTGTGGTTGAGTGTGTTGATAGTGTTAGAAAAGTCCCAGTGATTATGAGTAGAGCAGCAGAAAAAGTTAGCAGTAAGTTGTCATTGTAGCAGTAAAAGTACAATACGCGCTATAATGTGTCAGTTCATATATGCTGCAGCTACCCAAGACCAAGAAAAGAGAGGAGGTTTAGCCACGAAACCCTGCTAACACACCAACCTATGTTTACTGCCTGCAAAAGAAACAAAAAAATGGATCCAAGGTTTGGGTCCATGTTGCTATGGGCTAGGTACAGATTTCAACCTTGTATACCAAGAGTGGTGGAAACATGGTTTTATTTTCGGCTTAACTCACTTGGAACCTTAGCCGTGGAAATGTTAGAAGATATACTATGAATCAGGGACCATTCACAACTTTTTGATGATGGCAAATCAAAACAAGAACGAGCTGAGTCAAGTCAAGCTGTACGAAGTAGGGTTCAATTTCCTCACTATCAACAAAAGAGGAAACACTGACCCCTGGAGGATTTACAATTTGAGTATTTAACATTATTTTTTTTTAAAAGTTGTCAATCAAAGACATGGAGTAAACCATCTGACCTTTGGATACTGCTTGATCCTCAATCTGCTCTGTATCATCTTCATCTTGGTCCACTAAAAGAAAGATGAAAAAGAGATTAAATATTAAGCTGAGTATTATCGTATATACTTAAACACGTCATAAAAATTTTTTCAATAAGCTAAAACAAGTGAAAAAGATTATACACTTATTGTCCTATATATAAAACACAAAGACATAAATGCAAGATGAAATACAGTGGACATTTCGAGTGTATCTGTATCTGAGCACTTAAGGTAAAAAGGCGAAACGTTTTACACATAACTAACATTTTTTTCTTCTTTTGGAGACACAAAAACCTTTGCAAGGTCGCTAATTCGAACTTTCGCCATTACACAAGTGTGGTAACAGCACTCAATATTACACATTAGAATGCAGTACTGCTAATGACAATACACAGGAATAAAAACTCGATTAGATTTTATCTTGAAAAAGAACAGAATCCATTAACAGATTGTAGTTGTGCCTATGAAAAATTGTCTTACTTGTCTTCTTTTTCTTATTGACTGTCTCTTTTTCAGCATTGTGCCCATTCTGCTCTTGATCTCCATCCTCTGCAGCGCTGTGCTTCCTCTTTCTGTCCTTTTTTTTCTTTTTGCCACCCTGGTCTGCCTCTGGCTCCTGTGCGACCATCTCCTCAGCGTATTTCACGCGCTTCCCATTCTTCTGCTGACGAGCTTCCTTACGCTCTCGTTTGTTGAGTTTCTTCTTCTCTGTGTCTAGATTGCTGTTTTGCTCTTCATTTCCATTAGTATCTACTTTAACTTCAGCCACTGACTGTTTAGCTTCTTGAGTCTTCGTAGGGGCTTCAGGAGGCTGTGGGATTAGAGGTGAGAATGAAAGTAAGGTATGTTGAAAAAAACACAAGTAACTAATAAGAGAATTCATTACAACAAGACACCAGAAAATCAGGTATAAATGAGCATACCGTGTTTTCTCTATCCAATGGTTATCAGAGCAGAACAACATGTGAGTCATTTTAAATGTTGTAACCTTACAGTTAGACCAACTGGTTGCTAGAATTCGTGTGAAGATTATTTGTGGACACATTTGAATTTTCAAATGGAAAGCTTTTTTAACTTGATTATTTTTTACAATGTTATTTTTTAAACTTTTTTTTAGCAGATAACTTAAATGTGAATTTAAAAGGGCAACATAAAGTAAATATTTGCAGTATTTTTCACTGTACTCCAGAGTAACTGGTAGCCTCTAAGTTGAATGTTATTCCTTAAGATTAGGAGACAGTCAGAGACTTATATTTACAGACAATCAAAGAAATAAAATAAAATAAAAGTAACCTTTGAGCAGAGTAACTTACATTGTCAGCTGAATTGATGATGTTCCACACTTCATCTTGAAGACTGGTGTTAGCTATTTTAAGACTGTTTCTCATCCAGTTCTAAAGAGAAATGACCAAAAATGACCAAAACTAAAATGGATTAGTTCATGCATGCTAACACCAACAGTGAACACAACATTACAAGGACACGACTGCTCAATACATAGTGTGATCTGTTAAACATAAAATTAAATATAAATATATACCAACCTGAAACTTGGCCTTCTTTCTTGGGACGTTATCATATGTGCTGACTTGTCTGAGCACATCTTTTAGTTTCGCACTGACTCCAGGTCTGTTCATGGCTTCATGAACTCTCTGTAAGACAAGAGGCTTCAAGTTAGAAAAAAAAATCTCCAAAGTGGCCAATTCAGAGCTTAAGCATCGACTGACATAAAAAAATTCTCTGCATTTTACCTGGATCCACTGCTGCTGCTTCATATCTCCTTTGTTCGCCTTAGCCTCGTAGCCTTTGCCTCCATACTTCTGATCTTCACTGATACACTTTATGTGGTTTTTGTAGTCATCCCCCCTGTTCAACATGTGCAAAGGAATTCCGTTGTTCACGTGAAGTAGTGTGAGTGGCTTAATCGGTTAAGCAAATTTTAGCTGATTAGAAAGTGAGAAGGCAATAAACAATCGTTCGTTACCAGAAGTCTTTTCCACAGTCGATACAGGACAAGACCTGGCAGCCCCGGCATATGTTCACGTGTTTATCAACCTGAGCTTTTTTCAGGGATTCACCACAACCGTTGCAGGTGAAGAACACCATTTTTAACGTCAAGGTGGCCTAATTGCGCTGCAATGATAGTCAAGTTTGCTACAACTCAATCTACTAACACAGTATTTTACTGAAACCAGCGGCGCTAATGTTTAAATCAAAACAGGTTCGTTCCTTAATCGAATGCGGGACCCAACCGCCCACTGCGATGGCACGAGCTGATGTTAACTAAAGAAATTAAGCCAACTTACGTTACCAAAAGCTAACAAATGTTAAAATAAACCAAATACTGGAAAAAAGTAGAGTTTTTGTTCAAAGCATATAAGTGCTGTGAAACGTAAACTCGTATTGCTGCTGTTCCATAAGAGTTAAGTTCTTCAAAACACACGTGACCACATCAACATTCGCTAGCTACATCATTAGTCTTCCGTGTGAAAACGAGCCCATCAAGGGTTCCGACCAGGGTGGAAACCAATTTTGTTCAACGCGTTTTTAGAGCTCAAAGCGACTTGCAGCTCAGTAGCTAGTTACAACACTTTGATGGGTTACGAATTTTTATACCATCATTGCTTCTTACTCTCGAAACATGCTGTCGTGTTTTATGAGACGGCGTGAGACACTGGCTGTACCAGGAAGTTAAATGACGTTTCTACAGTTGAAAAGTGACCCATCATCCAAATAAAAGGTAGGCACTTCAGTTGCAGGTTAGACTTATCGTTTACGTATCACCTACAGACGTAACTGATCTAACAATATATAGAACTAGCATTCTCAGCAGGAAACGTTTTTCTTGAGTGATTCGGCGTTGCATTGATTCTCATCACGTAGTTACCTATGTGGTTGGTTAGCATAGTGTTACAGTTAGCAAGTTAGCAGTTGTCGTCCAATTTTTGCATGGGTGGTCTCGTAGTACAGACACACTGGATTCTGCGCGGTTGTTGAACTATATATATGAATTTATTCCCATTTGTGTAGTATTTCTAGTACTAGCTTGCATTAGTTTGAATATGGGGTAACTATTCAGCTTAATAAGAAATAGATTTTTAATTATAGATGTGTTGTTTTTGTTCTGTGTCCCGCTAGTTTTCGTGATGGAAAAGTTCGAGCTGATTGGTCCAGAAGCTGAGTAACCATGGATACCCTGTCCAGCCACAGCTCTTACCTGCTGCAGCAGCTTCAGGAGCAGAGGATTCAGGGACTGCTCTGCGACTGCATGCTGGTTGTCAAAGGAGTCTGCTTTAAAGCTCATAAAAACGTCCTCGCTGCTTTCAGTTCCTATTTCAGGTGCTTTTGTGTCTTAATATGTGTAATGTAGTGGCATATTTCCATTGTATCGTTCAGCTTGATGTTCATACTCTGCTATTTTAGAGCAACACCATGTAAAAGTACTACTCTGATCTTTCCAGATCTTTATTCCAAAATTCCCCCAGCCAGAAGAATGGGTCAGAATGTGTCAACTTGGTCATTCAGGACGTCAGTGGCATCGGCCAAATATTGGATTACATGTACACCTCCCGTCTTGAAATCAACCAAGATAATGTTCAAGCCCTCCTGGACATTGCTCAGTGTTTACAAGTTCCAAACATTCAGAGCATGTGTAATGCTTTCCTCAAGCCCTGTCCCCCACCAGTGGAAATACCGCCATTTTCTCTACCAGGCATGCTGAGCTCTGAGCATGACTGCCTTTTGGGGAGCAGTCTGCCTCATGATGTTGACCTTCACTGTCCCCCTGAAACCCAGAGGCCTGGTTTCAGCAGTGACATGGAACACAGCAAAAGGATGCCCAGTAGCAGCTCAAACTGTGATACAGCTAGTAGCACTCAGGCACCTGTTGAAAAACAACTAGTCCATGGTTATAAGCTCCGTAACTTCTATAGTAAACAGTACTTCAAACAAAGTGCAATTCAGACTAACAGTGCAGCATCAAATCAAGGCCCAGGCCCTCTGGTGCTGGTGGAGGAGCAGCAGTGTCAGCTGGGAGTCAGCCAAGGAAGCAGCAGCACTCCTGTAAGCTCAGTAAACACAGTTCAGCCCAGTCCTCCCTGCACATCTGTGGCAGTTGAAAAGAACCCTGTCTCCTCTTTAACACCTTCAGATAACTTGAACACCCCCAACTCTAACTCAGCTGACTCCATGCTTAACAAGCCAGTACGGCCGAAGAAGGCAGTGTACCTGAAGAAATACAACTACCTCCGGTCTCAGAAGGCTTTGGAGGAGATGTTTGCTGAATCAGTCAGTGAACCTGTCCTCAGCTGTCCCAAAGAGAGTCCCCAAGAAGAGTCTGTGGTCCAGACTGAAGCCTCAGAAGCTCCTGTTGGGGGCCTTAACACAGACAGGGAGGAGGTTACAGAGACCCCAACAGAAGTACAACTTCCTAGTCCTCCTGCTGTGAACCAAGAAAAGCAAAATCTAAAGACTGTGTCAGAGCCACTACAGCAGACGGGACACAAGCAGTATTGTTGTGAGGTGTGTGGAAAGATCTTCAAACACCCAAGCAATCTGGAGCTTCACAAGCGCTCACATACTGGTATTTACTGCTCATAATTACCTTCCATTTGAGGTATCAAATCTACAGTACACAGTGACTGATGCTGTAATGATTTTGGTCTAATTTTAATTTAAAATCATTTCTTTGATTGTCAGACACAAACCTGCATTTTTGTTGCAGGTGAGAAGCCCTTTCAGTGTAACATTTGTGGAAAAAACTTCTCACAGGTATCCTCAGGTGTATTATTCTGATAAGTCACAGTTGTTCTTTAATGGGGTCATCAATTGGAGATTTCTAATGGATTTTGTTTGACAGGCTGGGAATTTACAGACACATTTACGGAGACACTCTGGAGAGAAACCATACATCTGTGAGTTATGTGGAAAAAGGTAAAGTACCTGTCATCCATTTTACATATTTATACTTCTGAATAGATATTGTTTGTCAGTTTTTCTGCATGGAATGTTCCTGTTTCTGCCTTTGTAAAGAGAAAATGCTTGATAGGTACCAGAACTTGGCAATATACCATGATTTTAGGTATACCAAAAATAGTTGTGTTGCAGACTAAACTAACTGATAAAGAATATGTGACTATGTAGAGTTTAGTCCTACATAACAGAGCTCTAATAGGCCCTATAGTTGCCTGTAAATCAAAAATTTATCTGTGTTTTTCAGCTTTACTGCATCAGGGGATGTGCAACGTCACAAAGTGGTTCACACAGGAGAGAAGCCACATCTGTGTGATATATGTGGTCGAGGTAAACAACTGCTCTGAACAGAAGCAGTTTTCCTTTTTATGTAACACATGATGGTATCATTCTTGAACTGAAACCTTATAAAGGATTAATAGTGGCATGAGGTGCTCAGTTCACAGACCTGTCTGGAATTTTATGACACATTTTGTGTATAAAAGACTATTTCATTCATTATACTTGTCTTATTGCTCAGGATTTAACAACCTAAGCAATCTTAAGGAGCACAAGAGGACTCATGCTACTGACAAAACATTTACGTGCGACCAATGTGGGAAATCTTTCAACACGCACAGAAAGCTTCTGAAGCACAAGGCCCGCCATGCTGGAGAGAAACCACACAGCTGTGCCACTTGTGGTAAGAAACATAGTCTGTCCTGTTGAAAGTGTTATTCACAATTATTGTACTGCAGTCATAGTGGCATAAAACACTATACTAGGACTAAAACAGGTAGCTTGCTGACAGAAAATCACTCAACCGCTATTTTGATTGATGGAAAAGTATTTTTTTAAGCAAAGTTGCTCCACATTCAGTAGTTCCAGCTTATCAGTTGCAAGCATTTGCTGCTCCTTTTAACTAGCATAGTATCATCTGAACCTTTGGTCAAGCAAGTATTTTATTGACATCACATTGAACTTCACTAAATTATAATATGCATTTTTTACTATTTTCTAATACTTTGCAGACTGGATCATAAATTAAGGGGAATAACTGGCAGATTAGTTGATAATGAAAAAAAATTACGTTAATGAAAAGAATCTGGCCAGGTGCAAAATAACACAGCTTAAGTTCACGCAGCTTAAAATACACGATTGACCAGTTAGTACCATGATTAACACTTCCATTAACATCATATGAGCAAGTTTTGATGACTGTTTGACTTTGGTTTACTGTGTATGCGAGGCTTGCCAAGCATAAGAAGCATAAGTGAATGTTGACTGTTAGATATCAGTGCCCATTCTTTGCAGACATGGTGCTTTGTTATTGTTTGCTGTGGGTTCAATAATGGTTTTGACTCGTAATAAAGCTGTCTCTTAGGAAATGTTATGAGCCAAAAGATAAAGAAAAAAAATAAGGAAAAATTTAAGGAATTAAAAAAAATACTGATTGAGAGATCACAGCTGATAAGGTTTGACACATATCAGCACTGCAACCAAAAGCAGTTACCTCATTAGGTAAAGCACTTCATACTTGACATTTTGAAAGATGATACATTAAAAGAGAAATAATGCCCAAGGCACTTTTCTTACAATAAACCACAGGCGGCTGACCCTTATATTCTAGGAACACGGGGAGTTAAACAAGGGCTAAGCACAGTCAGGGTGGTGTGGACACAGTTGGATAGTCTCTGTCTCTATCATTTCATTATTCTCCATCTTAAACTGGGCTGTGCCCAATTACCAGGTACGGAGACAAAACTGGGACAACAGAGGCAGAAGCTGTCCAGTTCTGCCTTTGTAGCTCACCTTATCTAACAAGAAGACATTTTCAATCAATCTGTCAGATATCCTGACAGCACATCAAGGAAAAAGTTTTGATGTAACATGACTATTTTGATCCATGGATCTTCATTTTCAGCACATCTATATTTTATAATGCAGATACGTTCAGTTTGGCACTTGCTGCTGTTTTGGAAGTTTATATTTTTTTGCCAGACAAGATACTGCTGAGGATCTGAAGGGACTTAGTGCCAGAACAAAATGGGAATATGCCTGGCAAAAGTACAGAATGAGGTACAGTACATGAAGTCACTGTTTCTGTATCACTGAGATGAAACTAGAGGTGAAACAGAGACTCGAACACTTTTTTTTTGCACTATCAGTGTTTTTTAACTCAGCCTTTCTATACATTCCTTAAAATGCTGAACTGGAGGGATGACAGATGTAAAAGTGTTTTTTAGATTTTTAAAAAAAGTTCTCATGGCCAAAGTTTTGGAACTGTATGTTTGTTCAAACCACAGATGAGTCAAATTTGTACACTGCATAAGCATCGTAAGCATTTTAACAATAAAGGAAAGAAACATAATTAAGATTACATGTATATGACCTAACCTCTCATTTGGACAAGAAAGTAAGAAAAATAGGGAGAAAGTTGGAACAAATCTGATCTTATGGTTACTCTATGTATAGGCTTTTCTTTCATTAACATGTAAAAAACTATTAAGTATTTCTGTTGCCCTGTGGTGACACAAACAGGACAGGGAATAATAAGGGTTAGATTGACCAGCATTGGGAATTCTTCCTCAGAGACTTTGGCTCATTATCGGCCTCCAGCTTACAGTATTTCCCATGTGGAGAGAGGGGTGGGAACTAAAACGAGGATGTGAATATCAAACAGATCACTGCTGCCTGTTCTGACTTGTTAAAATCAATAACATTGAACTCATTGATGCAGCACTGGCCGTACATTTTGAGCAAGGCACACTGGACAGAAGACTGAAAGCAAAGACTTAGAAGCAGAATTGCTCTGCTTACCCCGTTTATAGGATACGTCTTCCACCCAAGCTCTCCGAGCACAGACGTCGTATCCAGCAGCACAACTGGAAAAGAAAAAAGAGGAGAGGGAAAATACATCCATTAGCAATCTGTCAGCACACAAACAGCCCTATTTTCAGACTGGAAATTGAAATATCAGTCATAAACCTGTTCATTTAGACATTTTTATATTAACAGAAATGACTTTGTCGGATGAATATTTATGAGTTTAGGGGCGTGTACAGAGGGAGCAACATTTTTGCCACTTGAGACACAATTTGGGACTGATGGATTGCAGTCAGATTGCTGTCAACAGTCCATTTCCTCCCAACCTTTACTTTAATCTCAGGCACAAAAATATGCTCTTCTTTTGGGTATGACCAAGAATGATATTATCAGGAATAGATCTGTCCACAATCCTCCCTGTGTCATGAGAATTTGGGCTTTGTTTTGCCGAATATTAATAAATATGCTACTATGTTTTTTATGTATGTAAATTGGAGCTGTGGTATTGCTTTTCTCAGAGTTTAATATACAATGATATTAATCTTGGTACGGCATAATAATACCATTGTCAGCTGAGAAAACAAAGCAAAAATATTGCCATCCATGACAATATTTTGTCGTCCTTCCAAGGACAGTAGATTTAATAATTCAGGGGGAAGGTGTCTCAGCGACAAATGATTTACAGTGAAAAGAAGATATGGCTTTTCGCATTTACCTTCAGTATGGAGCCATCCTAACACAACTAAATTAAAAAAAAAAGGTTTCCTACATTTGTGACAACATTGGGGAATAGGCAGCAGCCACAGATCCTGTTGCATTTTCAAAATCCATTAATATTACATGTGGCACATCTAGTCACCTTGTCAAATGTGCCAAATGAACAGTATGTGTTACAATACAGTTATGTCCCAATTAGGTGTTGGAAACAGTTGGTATTCAGGGTGAGTGAAAGCTGAAAGATAAATGACAGCAGCAAACCTGAGAAGCTTGTTTAAAGCCTTCCTTTATCTCACATGCTACGAGTCATTATGGCTGAATCTCATCATCAAATGGGAAAAAATGCATCTTTAAACTTGTCCTTGAGCGGCCACTGACCCAAATCTTACACACTGAGCTGCAAATCACAATGCTTCATACCAACACTGATTTTTGACAAATTGTCGTGTAATTCTTCCTCCTGGATTACAACTGATTTTTAAGTGTCAGTCAGTCACGAATGTCCATCCAGAATTCTGTAAGTGGTCCTTGGGGGGCTCATTAAGCCAACACAAATCTTTATCAGTGACAGTATTTACAAAGTGTCCCCATTAACATAATTGCTGTGGGAAAGCCAGACTGAAATTACATCAAAGAAGATAGTAGTTTAAAGTGTCAAGGCAAAAGTGTAGTTCTGTTTGTGTCAGTGAATGTACTCTGGAAGGATCAGGGCAAGCACAAAGGAAGAGGGGGCATTTGTGAGTCTGTCCGTTACACAGCTATGAGCCTATACATCTGTGATGGAGCTTGGTTGGTAGTTTTAGTGCCTAAACTGAACAAAACTCTATAATCTATAATCTCAAAGACTTTATAGCAGAAGGCTTTGCAAGTTGCAGACACGCAC